>OX463844.1:3712669-4007658 GCA_949825065.1 Odontocerum albicorne | reverse complement strand
TTTTAAACAGTGTTGTGTGCAACTCAGAGCTGTGTTACAGTGGTATAGATGCGCGACCAATGTAGACGGTCATTACCTAAGGGGGGGACATTTTTTGAAACTGCGAAAAGAGACCGTGTAAAGGTAAAAAGCACAAAACAGAAAGATTATCTAGCACCGAGTCATCAAATTCCACCTGGAAGACAGTGTCCACATTACGGGAGGGTGTTTGGATCAAGAATTAGTATTTTGAGCAACCTCAGAATAGATGATAGGGATTGACAATCATACTTATCTGCGAGATATAGCCAGAGTTAATAATTTTCTACGGCGTTAAAATGGCATTAACCTTTCCTTCCCTGTGTTGGGTATCTTATAAATATAATAAATACAAGGTTAAGACTTTAGGTATTCCTCCATAATATATTTACGCATTGATTTAAAAAATAATATTAATAATAATCAGAATTTATCGACTACATCGTAGGTGTTTTGTGAAGATCGGAAACAAATTAGCATTAAAACGCTGTGAGTGCCTCGTCTTGACGATAGGTGAAGAGAATGCGGGAAGCGCGACACTATATTCGCATCTCACTCTTGCATACTTCACTGAATTGCGAGGAGCTCAATTGTCTCAATCGTCGCAAGCGTAAGCCACGCCGGGAGTAAGCCACTACCGCTTGGGCTTGCAATCAGATTAGACCTACGCCCGTTCCGTGAGCGTTGCCAGATGGTTTTTTAATGTTTTCATTAAATAAATCTCAATTATTATAATTTTTAACTTCAATTATAATTAATTAAGGGGATTATCTATGAATGTTCTTATTTTTTCGATTTAAAATCGCTAATTTTTGATCGCGTACTCACTACCCAACGCCAGAGCGCGCGTTTCAATTTTAGCACCGTAAGGGAAGGGTTAAACTTAATTAGGCAAAAAAAACTAGATGCTTTTGAACTTTGGTGCTATCGAAGTATGCTGTGTCTCAGGATGTGAGAAAGTCCATAATATTTCCAGTGTTTCCTCAAGTCTTATTTATTCTTGATTAAATTATTTCATTGAATCAGTTACCTTTTTTTTACTTTCCGTGGTGTGCTTGTATTGTATTTATAGGTGTATGCTTCATATCGTGAAAGATAAATGTATCTTGAATTTTAATTGATTGCAAGAAAATGTTGATATCATATAAATGTCTTTTTAACGATTAATGTAATATGTTAAGGACGCGAGTTTAATTTATATTGTTGATAAATAAATACATACCATCACGCCATTTCCCATCGTGGTAGGCAGATGATAGAGCGCTAGACTTTCCTATTTCGATATATATCCTTCGCCTCTTCTAAATTCATATACCCTTCTAACACAACTTTTACGATTTCTCTAAATTTCTCGTTTTCTTCTTTAACAATAAATATCTTCTTTAACAATAAATAATAACTCTACCTACTTCGCATACCCTTCTATCTACTCCCTCACCCTTTCCTGAATTCCTATCTACATTGGACACGTCATCTTCAGACTCTTCAGATTTCGCTGATACAAACCCGCCATTACTTTTGAATAATCATCTCCGCTCTGCTTTCTCTACAGCTAACAATGACTTTCACGCATGCCATATAAATGCCCAAAGCATACCCGCCCATTATTCTGAGCTGCTCACCTCATTTCATGACCAGCCTGTCCATGCCCTGCTGGTTAGCGAATCCTGGATGAAACCATCACTATCAAACTCACTTTTTTCTCTTCCAGGATTCCATCTAGTTCGGCGAGACAGGGTGGGGAGAATGGGAGGAGGAGTCTGCATATATTTGAGGAATAATATAAATTTTTCTATCATCTGTCAATCCCAAGCTCCTTACTCTGGAGGCACAGAATATTTATTTATATCCCTTCACTACAACTTCATTAAATATCTCATCGGAGTGATATACTGTCCTCCTAATAATAATTATTTTGACGAGTTAGAAAAACTTCTTGAAGATCATACTCCTAATTTCAATACCACTCTCATAATGGGAGATTTCAATACGTGCCTTAAAAAAAATGACGGCCGATCTGATAAACTCCTGAGAATCGTACAGTCAATGAACCTCTCAATAATGCCCCTAAACTGTACACATGTAACAAGAAATTCCCAAAGCCTTCTAGATTTAATTATTACCTCAAATCCCTCTGCAGTTCGAACTCATGGACAAATTGATGCTCCAGGCTTCTCGCATCATGATTTGATATATATCTCACTGATCAACCACGCTCCGAAACTCTCAAAAGAGAGAAAATTCCTGAGAAGCTTTGGACGCGTTGATAGGGACGCCTTATTTTCCGACGCAAGCGAAGTTGACTGGGCGGCCATCGAACGATTGGATAATATAGATAGTAAAATAAATCTATTCAACACGTTTTTACTAGAGCTCTGCGACAAACACGCTCCACTTAAACTTACTCACTTAAAGTATAGACCTGCCCCATGGCTGACTGACGACATTAAAAAAAACATGGCTAGACGTGACAAAGCGAAAAAAAACTTCAAATCTAATCCCAATGATCAACTATGGGAGATTTTTCGACGACTTCGCAATAAATGTACACAATTATGTCGGAATGCAAAAAGAAAACACTTTTTTGACACCCTTCAAAACTGTCAGCCTGCAAAAAGGTGGAAGGTCCTGAACTCGATGGGTGTCAAATCCTCGGACACCTCAGGTAACTTCACATTAGATGTTAATAACCTTAATAGACATTTTGCAACACCATCACTCAGTTTAGACATTACCACAAAGGAGAACACTCTCCGAAAAATTCATGTAATGCCTCGACCCAATGTTCCTGAGCTCCACTTTTCGGAGGTTGATGTAGGTGAGGTTCGTCGTATTCTTTTGACTATATCCTCAAAAGCGATGGGTGACGACAATATTTCGATTGTATTCATCTCCTTCATTATCGATGCTATTCTTCCTATCATAACACATATTATAAATTTTTCTTTGTCTACTAGCAGCTTTCCTAGTGTATGGAAGAGGGCTCTAATTATTCCGATCCCGAAAGTTGACTCACCCACGTCATATAAAGATTTTAGGCCCATATCTATTCTGCCCACACTATCCAAAATTATTGAAAAAATTGTTCATATACAAATTGACTCCCACCTTAATCAATTTGAATTGTTTAATCCATTGCAGTCAGGATTTCGTCCGGGACATAGTACCACTACCGCACTGGTCAAGATCACGGATGACGTGAGACGTGGAATGAGCTTTAAGCAGTTGACATTGTTATGTCTGCTGGATTTCAGCAATGCATTCAATACTGTAGACTTTGATCTGCTTATGGCTCGAATGCGTTCATTACGATTCTCTGAATCGGTCATAGTCTGGTTTTCGAACTATTTAAAGGGAAGACAACAATCCTGTAAATACCAAGAGCGTATATCTGAATGGACTGATCTCTCTGCAGGCGTTCCCCAAGGTGGAATTCTCTCTCCACTCCTTTTTTCTATATTCATCAACCCAATAACACCGTCTCTTAAATGTTCTTATCATCTGTATGCAGATGACCTGCAGATATATATTCATTTTGATCCAAATTTCTTTCACGCGGCTTTGAACAATTTAAATACGGACCTTCAATCGATCTCGGAGTGGACTGGGGAGCATGGCTTACTCATCAATCCTAAGAAGTCTCAAGCGATCCTCATTGGCAGCCCTCAGCTTCTCGGTAAATTCAACACTGACTTACTTCCTCCAATATTACTTGATGGCTCTATTATACCATTACATAAAACTGTTAAAAACCTAGGAGTGCTAATAGATAACACTCTCTCATGGCGAGATCAAATAAATGAGGTAAGCCGAAGGATCTTCTTCAGCCTTCATTCCCTTAAAGTGTTGCAAAGATTTCTACCAACTAAAACCAAAATTTTACTCGTACAATCTCTGCTCTTTCCGATTCTGGACTATGCGGACGTATGTTACTTGGATGTTACAGAGGAACAGCTGGAAAAATTACAGCGTCTTCAAAATGTGTGCCTAAGATTTATTTTCAACCTACGAAAGTACGATCATATAACTTCATACCAGAAGGCATTGAACTGGTTGAATGTTAGAAATAGACGCCAAATTCACATACTGTCTCTATTGTATAATATCCTTAACTGTCCCGCCGCACCCTCTTATCTCGCCGAAAATTTTCAGCGTCTTTCCAATCATGGATTAGCGCTACGCTCAAACAGAGATTGTTTATTGGCCTTTCCAGTTCACCGCTCTTCTTTTTTCACGTCGTCCTTTACTGTCCATGCAGTGAGACTCTGGAATCAGTTACAAACCAATATAAGACTCGCTCCGTCCTTGGCATGCTTTAAGAAGCGACTGAAAAAACTCTTAATTTCTAATCAGTAAAATAACGTGTTTCATTCCTGATTTTTCTTTTCCTTTCCTCTCCACCATCCTTTCCTTTCCTTTTGATTGATGATATCTCACTTTATATGAAAAATAGTGTTCGGGTGATTGTCCGTCTTTGTGGGGTTTGTGGGCATGTTCTCACGTATATGTTTATGGATTTCGTGGGGATGGATAGTCATTTGAATGATTTATGCGACCACGTAACTTGCTTCATTTACTTTTGTCTGGTTGGTTGGAAGAGATTGCCGCCTGGCAATAAGCCCGCCAGATTGTATTACAATAAAAGTGTTAAATAAATAAATAAATAAATAAATAGCTTTTGTAATTTGTTTACTACAACACGGGTTTTACCACATGAGAAAATTGATGACAAAAAAATCTTTTTTGTGATCTCTGATGATGAAGTGAAAGCCTTGTAACCGGTGTGGCCATATCATTACCTAAGTAGAAAAAAAACAGTGGTTTATCAAACAAATTACAATCTTTTTCAACCTCCACAGTAATAACACTTTTAAAAAATATATCAATAAAATTCTTAATAAATTAATAATTTTGATATATAAAATAATAAGATATTGTCGCTGAGACGACCTAATCGGCAAAACCGATTCTTTAAGGAAAACAATCGCTTGTACAGATGACATCAAAAGAAATAAAAATAAGCCAGCAAAAGGGAGAAAATCAATGCCGAAAGCCAGAAAGAAGTGGTGGCCATCCATCTAGTTAACGTTGACTAATGACCAGGAGTAACAACCTGGCTGCGTGCGCAGCTTGGGGCCGGAGCCAGTGACGCGAGAAACCATCACTCAAGGAGTAAATGGGCGACTTATACAACTAAAGGCCGAAATACACAATACAAAAATACTTGCAATATGCCTAATTATAATTTAATTGGAGCATCCTGTAGTAATATCAAACAATTTTTATGCAATTTACGAATGAAATTTATACTGTTGATAATTCGTTCAACCAATTGATTCAATCCTAAATTTAAATTACGTACCATATATACAATAAATACGATCATACCATTTCGATATGTGGGTAGACAGAGAGGGGAGAGCGCCAGACTTTATAAACGCAACCACATATTTTGTCTCTTCTGCATACACACATATCCTCAAACAACTCGTACAATACGTTCTCTAACTTTCACATTCCTTCTTCCAAAACATAATTAACTTAATCCAACCATATTTTCCATTCCTTTCTCACCCACGGCGCTCACTGACATTTACACTGTATACAAGTTTTGTTGGTATTTCTTAATTCATTCGTTCTACATGTTCAAATCCATTCCGGGTGCTATTCTTGAACTTAGTTAATACATCAGCTTTAAATTCACATTTATTCTGCCAAACATTGACACCCCATGCATTCTTCTCAGTGGTAGCATTTCTGCATTCTCAAAGCTGGTACTAGAATTCTGCTGTGGGCCATCATCTTAGCAAATTTTGATACTGTTCAATTCGATTATATTTGTTTTTGTGCACCATTGACTTTGTTACCAATCGTAATACGCCGTTCGATATATCTCGTAATTCTTCCATCATCTGAGAAAATAATACATTAATAACACAATTCATTCACTTGCTCTTATATTTCATTGCTCATTGCACAATATATGGGATATTGCATTTATTTTCCCTTTCACATTTTTCTATCACCATGACTTTCATAAAATTCATTCTTATATCTTTCACTTCGCTTCAATTATCTCATACAAATTACATATTTATCAAAATTGGCAATTCATCTTCATTTAAACTATGACTAATTTATGTTCCATTAATTATTTAATTAATTTTCTTTCATACCTTTTCCGGTCTGGGGGCTAGATGCAAGGTTTTTTAAATTCTCTTTATGTTCAGTTCATATTTAAAATAACCATTATACTCGTATTGATAATGTTTTAGATTTACATTACAACATTTAAATGTATTTCATCTCATTCCGTTTCTAATTCTAGTAAGTGACCAACATTTTTTCATATAGGTGAGTACGGATTAATTCAAATTGTTAAACTCGTACATTAAAATCTTGGTGCAATGTGAAAGCTGACGTGATTTGAGCTTTTTTGCAAATCTTATTGTAGCATTTATTAGCTGCTTTTATTTTTCGCTATATTCTCCTGTTGATGAAGTACGTGTTATTTCCTAGGGATTCAATACAATTGAAATATTTTACTACCTAGAAGAGATACTATCTTATCTTTTACAAAGATTTTATCTTATACTTTACAACCTAGAAGATATTGTATCTAATATTTTATTACCTAGAAGAGATAATATCTAATAATTTTCTTCCTTTAAGAAAAAAGATCTATAGTATTCTTATATGATTGATCAGTAAAACTACATACGAGTATTTTGCATTTGGTTTATTGACAGTCAAACTCGTATCTCTCGCTAATTTATTTAGAAAATTCAATGTATCGATAAGTACGTCTTTAGATCTTGCAGACGATGGGCTGATTAGTCCATAATCAAATGGGTAGAAATTGAATAAGTAATAACTATATGAGAACGTTAAATCATCTCAGAGTTTTTTTTAATTATCTAATAATATTGTGGATATTCCTAATACATTGTAAGGGCTATTGTATCATGTATAGAAGACTTTAGCCAGACTGGAAAACTAACGTACAGTTCTTGCTCATTACCGGTTAACTTCGGACCTTCGAGTGTCAATGTGTCAGAGTGCGATGGACCAACTTCATGGTTTAACGTTCTTAACAGTTACTTATTCCTTTGAAAAAAGCAAACTCGTCAATATTATATATTCAACAGTAGTTGGAACGAAGAAGCACATTTTCTGTCTATATATGCACAAACCGTTTTAAGCTGTACACCGGAAAAACTATTTTCTACACGAGAATAAGTTATTTTACATTACTTATATTGATGAAGTAATTAATGTATGTAGTTTTCTTTAGACTGAAAGTTTGTGTTTAATTTTATTTTTTAATAATACAACCCAAAAAATTAACACCAATAATAAAAGTTAATATTTTTTTAAAGGTACTGTAAATTTTATCTAAGTCATTTGTATCTTTCTTCCTGGCACTGTCCCAACTCATTGCCTAGGTAGGCTTTTGGGGTCGGCTCTTCTCGTTCTCAGGCTGTATGTTCTTCGGTTCTGGATGTCACTTTCATCTAGGCCGTTTCTCTGCAGGATTTTGGAGCATTGAGTCATCCATGAGTTATTTGGTCTTCCTCTGAACGGCTGCATTTGTATCCGGTTTGTCCAAATTAATTCAGATTGCAGCCATTGAATACTTGGATTGGGTTAATATGTTATATCTTATCACAGTATAATATGAAGGTTTTCAAAATTATAACAATAACAAAGTTATAATAATGCATTTGTAGCACATTGGTTATTTTAAACTCGAGAGTTTTACGTTCGATGTCTGTTGGTAACAAAAATAAAGTTCTTATTCATGACTTACATCAAACAAATGCTTGTTGATAGGAAGAAATAACCAGATGAAAGAAATCTTTCTAGATTGTATTTTGCGTAAGAAAGGTGTTTTACTTTCAATATGTAAAACATATTAAAAATACTGAACGATAATGTATTATGATTTAAAAAATAATTTTTAAGATTTAGTAAATTGTTTTATTACGTACATTGTTTCATATATCGAAAATAGAAAGCATACTTAACTAACGAAAATAGAAACCATACTTAACTAACGAAAAATAAGCATTATAAAGTAGTTTAAAAATGTTTAACTATTGTGCCAACATTTTTAATAAATGACAATAACTTATTTTGGAGTCTAAATAAAAACGATTAAAATATTTTTATGTTGGCTTCATCTTTATAATGGACCCGCAGATATGTTTGTATTTTTTCGCAGAATCAATTTATATTTACAATATGTTAGAACAAATTAACAGTGTTTTCCATTGTAAATAAACCGATATTATGTTCGGAATTTTTATATACCGTTATTATGTTTGGAATTCGTATATGATATTAAGTTTGGAATTTTTACATGCCGATATCATTTTTGGAATTCGTATATGATATAATATTTGGAATTCTTATATACCGATATTAAGCTTGGAATTCGTATACGATATAATGTTTGGAATTCTTATATACCGATATTATGTTTGGACTTCGTATATGATGTATTGTTTGTAATTCTTATATACCGATATTATATTTGGAATTCGTATACAATATTATGTTTGGAATTCTTATAACGCTTTAATAAATTTAAACGTATGTACTAAGCGTGAATATAATCCATTTAATAGATTTATTAATATTTTATTTAACAAATGCCCTCCCTTAATGCACAATGAACTGTTTAGGTTGGTTGCTGTGTGATGCGACGCATTGTAGGAGGAAATAAAGAATGACCAATAATAAAGCGAAAATACATAAAAACGACATAAAAATATTTGTACCGAATCGATCCAATATGGTATTGTGAAAGCATAACACTCTTTTGCATACATCACAACCTAGTGGGCTTATTGGCATGAGAAAATCTCTTTCAACAAGTCAGAAATATGCTACAGAGGCTGTATCTGAAAACCAGACTAGAACTCTGCATAAAAAAACAGATTACCAGCGGGAATCGAATACATAACCTTCGGGCTGTAAGATATGCGTCTTTCTAACTAGGCCACGGGAGTTGTTATAATTTTTACATTAATAATATAAATCCTCTACCCTTAACTTAAAACTTTGTTAAAAATTCCCCGCATGTTATAAAGCGTACAATAGTTTATCAAATAAATTAATGGGTTCACCAACAAACATTTTATTGATTTTCATTATAGTTCCACATTAAATTAGTATTTCACCTGCTCGTTAGCGCTAGCCCGTGTATATTTCGTCATTTCCTTCTCATTACTTTTGAACACGCTAAATATATATTTTCACAGCTCGCTTCCCCTTGTAAATCCCATTTGACACACAGAAAACAACAGTTTAAACTCTGAAACGTGGTACCAATTACTATAGAAAATCATCCGTGACACATAATTTGACAGTTCCTTCTCTGAGAAATGATTTAATGACACCGTATTTAAGGTGCATTGCTAAAAATAACAACATTGCACTCTGAAAATGTGAGAAGAGTTTATTTAATTTTTTTATAATATTTTTTAGCTCCGAAATACAAGTTACATAAATAAAGCTCACTAATCGTTGATTTTATTTTAGATTGGTTATTTATGGTATTCATATTTAAAAAAAATGTCATTAATTGATTCGTATTGTGAAAAGGTAACAACAGTCGCACGCGTCTAGTGCGAGTGAATATTGTTACCAGACTAGAAACCATTCATTATTTTTTTTTGGGCACCATCGGATATCGAACCCAGAAAATTCGATTGGTAGTCAAGCGTTTATCAACAAGACCACGAACGTCTTTATAAATACCATTAAATGTGTGGTAGTGCAATATCATACAAAACATTAAAATACATATATTGTTTATAGTTAAGGCATTAACGTTGTGGAGGTTTAAAGACATTGTACTTTGTTTTATCAAACACTGTTTATTCCACTTTTTGTAACGGTATAACTTTACCGGTTTCAAGGCTTTCATCTCGTCTTCAGGGGACCACAAACAAGACTGAATTCTGTTCGAACTGGTATCGATATATACACGCTTCTAACGGTAGGGGACATTCGGGTTGGGGACTGAGGGTTGAGGGAGGCATGGGAAGATCTCGGTGGGCAGCGGTGAAATTCTTGGTATATATGTGTTTTTCTAGATGTTCGCCTCGATGTACTGACTTAGAAATTTCTTGGGCCTCTAATCTGTCCAAGGTCGTCATATGCCTCCCTCAGCCCTCGGTCCCCAACCGGAATGTCCCCAACCGTTAGAAGCGTGTACCAGTTCGAACATAATTGAGCCTTGTTTGTGCTACCCTGAAGATGAGGTGAAAGCCTAGAAACTGGTAGGGTTATACCATTACAAAAAGTGGAATAAACAGTGTTTAATAAAACAAATTACAATGTCATTAAAATTCATTTTACATAAACAAAACAAATCTGTTTATACATTCATACGTATAAACCATCACAACATTTCTCTGTTAGTGTAGGCAGATATAATAAAACGACAAAGATTCTTATCGTGGCATTTGCTGCATGCATGCTTTCACATCTCCTCTACGTCTTCCTATACAGTTTCCTACATTTCTCTAACTAGTTACCTTTGAAAAATCAATTAATTTGGGTCCATCCATGCTTGCCTGTTGCGCGACTAATATTCATGATTGCATATTAAATTTGTTTAGTCAGATTTATTGTCCCCCCTCCGTTCAAGATTTCAAACCACCTCAAAGTGATATTTTTCACCCTACTCAACAACACAAGTCAAATCAAGGCTTCAGTCAGGAATAATCAGGGTTTTATGACACAAGAAATTACTGAGGTACTGAAAATATCAAAAACCACCGTCCATAATCATTTGGTGTAATTTTGCGTTTGAATTTGACCTTATACATACATTAAATTATATTACAGACAAAAAACCAAAACCTAACATAATTATTCAAAGTATATTTCGTAAACTGTAAGCATAATAGGTAAAACCAAAAAGGAAGTAAAAAATATAAATGGTACATCATAAATTATTCGTCAACGCTCAGTCGCACTGCACCGCACGTGCACGACATCGGGTACTATGCACATTGTTTGGGGATACATATATTTATGACAAAACAAGGAATTGTTTGTAGAAATTGGGGGTTAATGCCAACCCCATAAAAAAGGGGGTTATTTATCTTAATTAAATCAATATTTAATAATTATTATGGGATTCGTTTCAAATAATTCGAATCTGATATTTTTTCTTAAATTAACTGTGGCTTATACGAAATGAGGTCTATAAATTCGCGAAATTAAGGGGTTGAAAGAGGGGACGGTAGTACGCAAGTGTACGTTTCAATAATATGACTCATTATTAATATATTCACCAAATAAGCTTACTGAAAAATCTGAAAATACAATAGAGTTAATGGTAAATATATTGAAAAGAAAAATAAATCCCTTCTCTCCTTTATTCCGCGAATGTATTAACCTCCCATCTCAAGTAAGTAGATACATACGAGTACCATTGACCCCCATGGGCTATTAGGTGAGACGCCTGTCTTTCGATTCGGGGGTTACGGGCTCGATTCGCGTTGGATTACAATATGTTCTACTCTTGTTTTCCAGTTTTGGTATATTTAATCTCTTTTTGGTGGATTTTATTTGAATTTTTATTTATTTATTATTTATTATTACACAGACAAGAAATATACATAATTTGTGAAAAAAAACAACAGGTAATTTAATTTGGACATACAATTTTAATGGATCTGGGTTTGTTGCCTTTCATTTGTCGTATCCCCAGTAAACTAGGCTTTTGCCTGTATCTCACAGAGGATATTTAGTGTGAAAAAATAAATCGACACTTCTTTCCGATTATTTATTACACAAAAACTAAACCCCGTTGCACGTTCTTATCAACCTGACACACAGTGACACTCAATTACAACTGGAAACATCATGCGAAATTATACTCCTCACACATCATCACTCCAGAAAGACCAAAAATATTCATCCCACAACATACCGCACACGATCATGAGAATAAAAATTAAAAAACTATATATGTATTGTTTTATAATTTTTTAACGGTTTCTGTCTTTCCGCATATCAAATTTCTTTATAATAACTACACAATTTTTTTTATTAAATTAAATAGAAATCAAACAAACTTTATCCCTTTTAGGCCGATCATCGGCCCCAACTGGTTTATTGGTAAAATCCCACGGGGCCGATCATCGGCCTCAAAGTTTTCATACAAGTTTTTATGTTGAATGGATATTTTTTTAAACTTTGAGAATCATTCACTTTTAAAATATTGTATCTAAAACTTAATATTAACTAAGGTAAAAATATAAAATATAAACTACTGTTTTTTGCCAAAATATGCTGCGATTAAAGTTTTAGTAAAATGAAAATTAACTATATGATTGAAAAAAAAAAACATTACAGCCCTGATGAAAAAGGTCTGAAAAACAACCGGAAATTATATCCAGGATGTCAGAATGGTAAATATAATTGTAACTAATATTGATTAGAAAAAGATGTTGAAGGCTTTCTCTCTCTTTACGGAACATTATCGTTATAATTTAAATACACATATCAGACATCATTAAAGTTGTGATATTTCCATAATATTATAAATAATACGTTAGTGTATGAAATACCTGACAATTTAATAAAATCAAAAATCACAAAAAAAAAAACAATAATGGAAAACATTTTCATGATTAATTATTCAACATAATGATTTGATTAAAATTAATATAACAGAAATAATTAGATAACAGCTGATTCACACCAAACATGCAATAAAAAGCACAACAACAAAAGCGCGGAAGGGATTCATTAACGATGCTACCGCTGCATGGTGTTGCATGTTCATGAATGCAGTCCATAATCAAATAACAGACGCAATTAAACAGCCGTAAGTTCAAATCCCTCCGGGTCCACAGCAAACGGAAGTCTGACTCACCACAGTTCAACAAGAAAACAATATCACCCTCAATAAATAAATTTATATTAAGCAAAGGGAGGGAAGAGGCCAGAGGCGGATCATCGTAAAACCTAATTAGTTTTTTTTTAGAGTTGTAAAGGTTTTAGTTTGTTTCGTGACCGATATATAGGTTTAATCTGTATTATACTTTCGTTGTATATAGTGCAGCCTGATAGCCTTATTATCATGTGTAAATCACTTCCAACCAACCAAATAGATGTTAAAAAGGCTTTAAGTGAAAACCAGACAGGAATCCTTTAAAAAAATGTCTGGATTTTAATGGGAATTGAGCCCTTAATCCACGAGGTGGAAAACAAGCGTATTGCTAAATAAGCCGCGGAAGCTGTTAATTAAATGATTGTAATCTGTTTGCAGAACCTAATTTCTGGTTCATAGGTTGCAACGTTATTTCTAAAAAAAAGCAAACACTATAACATTCCTAAATAATTCAGAAAAAAGCAGTTAAACAAAGCAATGGTAGCTGTTTGAAGTGTACCAATGAGGGTGATAAATTTGAGGCAGTTGGTTAGCTAGTTCTAGAGTCTAACACACTGACAGTAAGGAACGACGCAAAGAAGAAAGAGCAACGAACTGGAAATGACAAAAGGCGATCTCTGCTTGAGCGTAAGGCAATTCCATGATTAGAGAGCCATTAAACAATTTAGGTGAGATATTGAAGAACGGTGGGACAGTTTAGGATGTTACATTAAAGTGACTATATATAAACCTTTAAGCGATTTCTTATATTTAACTTTTTTTCTAATTTAACACAATCCATCACTGGTTTTCCAAATTATGAGTTGTATAGAGCTATTATTGTACAAGGTAGATATTGACTTTGCATTTCTCCTTACGTGTCGTATTTTTTTTGTTTATTTCCATTATTTTTTTTTTCATCAACATTACGATGTACCTTACAAAAATATTAGTCGTTTGTGCCTTAAGCTTTTTATAAATAAAATTTGTAATATTGTAAATAAAGCACAAACTACTTTTTTGCAAAAAGTCGTGTGTGCTTTATTTAAAATATTTACAAAATTATCCTGAAATTGTATAAAAAAAAAAGTTTATGTCAATTCGACAATACCAAATAAAAAGACACATATGGTATGCACAATTAAACATTAAAAAAATAAACAAGTCAGTAAGTACACGAGTCAGAATGATATATTAAACACTAAATTAAAATGATATACAAAAACATGATATAAAAATTTAAAAAATACAGTCAATCACATGATGCTGGACCTTCCCTAGTCAGCTGCTATTATTATTATTTTTTTTTTTACCTGGAGAGTATATTGCCATGTGGCAATCTCTTCCAACCAACCAGAAATATGTTTTTATAGGCCCTAAGTGTTAACCAGACTGGAATCCTATATAAAAAATCTGGGTTCCAGCGGGGATCGAACCCGCAACCTCCGGATCGGCAGACAAGTGTCTTACCACCAGGCCATGGAGGTCGTCATTATTTTTCTGTACCAAATTTTGTGAGGAAATCGAAACGTATTACAAATATTCGGAAAACAAAAATATGAATAAAAAAGTTAGATACATTTTTTTTGTTCATGCTTCACCTAGTAATTCTATAGTACACCATATTTTTGTTTGATTCATTACATAAGGAATTTTTTTTGTTCATGCTTCACCTAGTAATTCTATAGTACACCATATTTTTGTTTGATTCATTACATAAGGATTTTTTTTTGTTCATGCTTCACCTAGTAATTCTATAGTACACCATATTTTTGTTTGATTCATTACATAAGGAATTTTTTTTGTTCATGCTTCACCTAGTAATTCTATAGTACACCATATTTTTGTTTGATTCATTACATAAGGATTTTTTTTTGTTCATGCTTCACCTAGTAATTCTATAGTACACCATATTTTTGTTTGATTCATTATATAAGGAATATTGTTTCTAAAACCTGAGTGGTATTTAAAATAAAATTATACCAATAAAAGAAGTACCCCCTCTCGAAATTAGCCTAAGGTCTTTAAAAAGTTGATCCGCCACTGGGAGCAACCCTCCCGATTAAAAATAAATATCGAATAAACACGGTCGTAGATACAATCTCCAGCCCCTTAATGTGGAACAGGCAATATAAACACTAGCGGTATATAAATTAATAGCGGCCATGCTTCACTGACCATCTGTGTCTAATAGATTCATCCTATCTCCCTCGTCTAGTATATTTCTCACGTTGTTGTAATATTTATAACTCTTGATATCACACTTTTAACCTTTCCTTCCCTGTGTTGGGTATCTTCTACACGTTGATTCTAATAACCATCAATATCTCTATAAATATTATAAATACAAGGTAAAGATTTTAGGTATTCCTCCATAATACATTTACGCATTGATTTAAAAAATAACATTAATAATAATCAGAATTTATCGACTACATTGAGGTGTTTTGTAAACATCGAAAACAAATTCGCATTTAAACGCTGCGAGTGCCGCGTCTTGACGATATGTGAATAGTATGCGGGAAGCGCGACACTATATTCGCATCTCACTCTTGCATACTAGACTGAATTGCGAGGAGCTGAATTGTCTCAACGCCGGAAGCATAAGCGTAAGCGCCGGGGTATGCGACTGACATTCCGCGCCACTAGTAGCTTCTAAGCTTGCAAATAGGTTAGACGTACGCCCGTTCCGTGAGCGGTGCCTGATGGTTTTTTAATGTGTTCAGCAAATAAATCTCAAATATTATTATTTTTAACTTCAATTATAATTAATTGAGGGGATTATCTATGAATGTTCTTATTTTTCCGATTTAAAATCGCTAATTTTTTATTGCGTACTCACTACCCAACACCGGAGCACGCGTATTATTTTTATCACCGTAAGGGAAGGGTTAATGTCAAACTGTCAAAAATAAATTAAGTTTAACAAATGAATTATTCGTTCAACGATTCCTTGCAAACGATTCCCGAATTTATTTATCTGAACTGAATTATGTTCAAATCAACCAGTTTTGTTTAGTAATGGATTGTATTATATACCTGTAGCATATTTATTTATTTGTCTAAGTGGCAATATGCTTGACT
Source organism: Odontocerum albicorne (assembly GCA_949825065.1). Taxonomy (NCBI): domain Eukaryota; kingdom Metazoa; phylum Arthropoda; class Insecta; order Trichoptera; family Odontoceridae; genus Odontocerum; species Odontocerum albicorne. The sequence goes on along the minus strand of OX463844.1, from coordinate 3,991,658 downwards.
TCCACCCGGGTGTCTCAGATTCGATTCCTGATGGTACAAAAAAAGAGCGGACGCAGTCTGGTTACATAAATCATATTCTAACCATACTTCTGTCTACTAGATGTGTGTGAATATTGTTGCTCGTTCACGTACGGTAATATTATTTGGTGTTAATATAAGTTGTATCCGTTTTTTTTTTTCAATTTAAGGATACGTCATTCGAAAGAAAATTTTTTGCTCTACAAGATATTGTATTTGCTTTTACGTTACATTTATTATTTATTACACAATCATTTGTACATTACATTACAGATTTCCTTATTTCGTTTAACGAGAATTTTTTATTTATTTATTTTACACATGACAAAAAATATACATAATTTGCGAAAAAACAACAAGTTATTTAATTCGGACACACAATTTTAATGGATATGGGTTTGTTACCTTTCTTTTGTCATGCCCCCAGTTAACTAGGTGTTTGCCTGTATCTCACTGAGGGCATATAGCATGAAAATATAAATAGACACTTCTTTCCGATTTTTGATTTTATAAAACCCCGTTGCACATTCTCATCAACCTGACAAACAGTGACACTCAATTACATATGTATACATCATGCGAAATCAAACTCCTTACACTTCATCACTCCAGGCAGGCCAAAAACATTCATCCCATAATGTACCGCACATGATCATTAAAACAAAATACGAGTATATAAAAATATAAAACCACAAAAAACACCACACTCAAGAGCTCACACAAACCTTTTCCACAAGTCATTTCTCTTGCAAGTCCGAGTACTCAAACTCCTGTCGCATGTAATAACAACCACGCTCCGATCGACTGCCTAAATTGTTTTCCTCCCTGTATTGAATTCCGCACCACATTGTTTGTCATGGGAGCTAATTAGTCATATTGCCTTTTGGCAAAATATGTTTTAACTCTAAGGATGGTGAACATTCGATCAGTTGACATGCGTGTCATGTGTGTCTGCGGGTCTGCATCTCCCTTGAATGATATTATGAACTTATTGTATCATGTATGAGTACGTGCCCATCGCATCTAATATTTTATTACATCCTGTTTGAATCTTCAGTGACAATTCCCCATGACTTAATTTTTTATTCTAGTTTTCCCTCAAATGTATACTATCAATTCATTTATAACTCTGAACTGCCCATTTATCTTTTCGTCAATTTTTCTGCTGGATAGTTCCTTACACGCAAGTTTTCCATGTATCTCAATACAGTAGATTCTATTATTTTTGTTTATGAATAAATTTTGTTATTATTTTGGCTATGTTTGTATTTACATCTTATTAATGTTTGGATTACGGATTTGATAGGTTTGTATACTTTTATCTGAAAGAAATGTATATTATTATTTTGACTGAATACATAATGAAGTAGGTAGTAAGGTAATGTGTTGATTAATATAAAAAGTAATGTTTATAACATGTTGAACGTATGAATTAAAAAAGACTCACAAACATATCTTAAGCGCAAACATGAGTGGGATTCGTGGTAAGAGAATACCGAAGAAAGCACATATTGATCAAATGAATAATATTTTGGTAGAAGGAAACTTAGAAATTCTGAGAAATCGTAGGAGTTGTATGAAAAGATGAGTGGACGTGAAAAAAGCGAATCTAGCTCTATGTCTTTTTTATCTACTCCTACATGAAAATGGCGTGATGGTATGTACGTATTTTATCAGGCAAAAAAAACATTTTAGGGATTTTGAATTCAAACAATATGTATTATTATAATTGAAATGTTATTTACTCAGAAATAAATATATTTCCGCTATACCAGAGGCTAGACATACCCTAGAGATAAAATATAGCCACATACTATGATCCACCTTTAAAAAATAAAAATTTAAATCGTTTCACCTCGCATACAAAGTTACCGGTCGGCTCAAAAAGCTGAAGTTGATAATTCAGAAGGGAATATTAATTAACGCAGATCCGTAAAAGCCTTTTGATGGTTTCCTTAATTCTCTAATTCCCGGTGTAAATGTACTGAAATCCTCCCGAACGGTAGCCGGGTCCTTACCTTCACCTCACGCGTTTATTTCATACGCATTTTTCTTTTCGCCAAATTATTGTTGAATTATTAACCCGTAACCACAATTGCTGGAAATTCGAGGGATAATTCGGCAACAAAAAAAAGTAATAAACAGTCTTTGCGAGACTCTCCACCCCCACACGTAGGGGTACTAAACCCTTTTTTAGAATAACAGGTTGTTTAAACTATGAGAGATTTTGAATTTTGTTGTTTAAACTATGACATCATTTTTGATTATATTGAGTAATTAATACAATGGGGTATGGTATAATGGTAGGGTTTCTGCTATTGCTAGTCTTGTTTGCCTTTGAATGTAAGAGATGTATGTGGCGTGTGCGACTTTATAAAGCACTTAAAGATAACCCATTTATCTTCTTATTATAATTTATGTCTTATTATATAATTTATTATATAATGTCGTCTTATTATAATTTATGATTGTATATGAATGCTATAATACATACATACACTACACTACTGAAAGTGTAACTGTCATATACATTTGTACTTTTCTGCGATTTAAGGAGGTATTCTCTAGAAATTAGTTTTTTTTGCATATTCTTAAAGTTTAGACCTTTAAGAATATGTTCTCTAAGAAATTTAAAAATTCTCAATATTTACGAAGTTATAGCTATAAATCAGGCAGCAATTACGCCACATCGGAATGACTCGGGTAATAATCTCACAACTTTAAACGCATTTTTCTCGAAACTGCTTTTTTCAATCTGGTTGACATAAAATCTCAAATTTTAGTCAAGAAATTGACTTTAAATTTAATACAAAACTTAAATAAATGTTTTTATATCGTTCCTACCTTGAAAATTTCAAAACTATTAATTTTACTATTTTTAAAAAATATGACAAAAAAGGGTGAAAATATTGAAATTCTTTTCAGACAGCCGCAATTCTACGATTTTTTTTTCTCTGTGGTACCTTGAACTTGAACGACATTATTTCAAGAAACTGTGTATGACTTTTGTTTCAAGTTTACAAAAAAGGCTCCAATCATGTCGACCAGCTAACCCCCCCTTTTTTACGACAAGATATAACAGCAGATAACATCTTGAATTTTCATTTTTTTTTTCAAAACTATTTTTCTACATTCTCAAATCATCAATAAACAAACTGTAAAAAAATGTACACGAAAAATATTTTTAGTTTTTTTTTTATTTAGTTTGAAAAAACGCACGAAATTCACGCCTTGAGAGTACAATACCCCCTTAAGCTTATGGTTGAGTCTACTTTTTTCCTGTCTTTACACACAACATATTTTTTGTATTAAATAAAATGAGTGATCGTCCTAAGCGCTAAGTATAGTGATTTTAGGTGTGCTATGACAAAATAATACGTAGTCACTCAAAGATATTTATCATAAACATTTTCCATATTTTAAAAATAAATTATGAGGTATTATACTATATATTATATTTCGAGCTTTTTTAAATTGAAATGTTTGCACTGTTTAAATTTAGATTTTTAAATAACTGTTGATTCAATAATGTGTTTGCTATGAAACTATTTATTTAATTTTTTTTGATATTGAAAAAAAAAAAACAAAAAGAATATCTCATTTTTCAGGTTCACCTCCAAAGTTTGAAAATATTTTATTTTTTATTCTGGAGTGCAGTTCTAAGGCAATCTATCGTATTCGTTGATATTTTATATATATAAAGAGAAAATGATTAAGGTCTAAAAATTCAACGAAGCAAATATTTTCACTGTGACGTTCCCTGACTTTTTAAAGGCCAATGCATTCTATTATACTAGGCGTATCCAGAAAGTAAGTGTACTGAGGCTCTCACGACCGGATGGATATTATTTTCGACATGTTGACTTCACTTCCGTGTAGCCTGACCATTCCCCTCCACAACGAGACCGGTTCGAGGTCAGTACGTTGAGAAGTGTCGACGCGACAACACGTTTTGTGAAAAATGTCAATCCAATCTCCCGCCAAGTGCGAAATAAATAATGCCGGGCAAGAGTTTTTGAGGCGCTGCAAACTCCATGGAGATGAATTTTTCCGCTCCATCGTTAATGGAGATGAAACTTGGGTTGCACACTACACGCCTGAAACCAAAAGGCAGTCTCAACAGTGGCGTCACACCTGTTTACCCTCCGCCAAAAAGTTCAAAACCACAATTTCAGCCAAGAAAATCATGGCATCCGTGTTTTGGGACTGTCAAGGCATAATTTTAATTGAATATATGCCTCAAGGGGAGACCATCAACTCTGCAAGATACTGTGAGACCCTAAAAAATTGCGGAGGGCGATTCAGAACAAGATGAGAGGCATGCTGACAAAGGGAGTCTGCCTGCTGCACGACAATGCCAAACCACACACGTCCAACGCCACGAAGGAACTGTTCGCCTCGTTTAAATGGGATGTCCTGAACCATCCCGCGCATTCCCCTGACCTAGCACCTTCAGATTACTATCTCTTTACCTCCCTGAAGCTGCACATGGGTGGAAAAAGGTTTTCAACCGACGAGGAGGTAAAGGAGGAGGTGGAGAAGTGGACGGAAGGGTTGGCGGGAAACTACTTCGAGGAAGGCATCAAAAAGTTGATACCCCGCTTCCCCACCTGCATTGAGAGGAATGGCGACTATGTCGAAAAATAGCTTACATATGTACTACGGTAACCACGTAATTTTTTTGTTTAAATAAAAAAAATTGTAACCTACAAAAATTCAGTACACTTACTTTCTGGATATGCCTCGTATATATACAATATATAAAAAAATTTCAGTCCATTGACTAATTTATATATAAAAAAGTTAAGCCTATATTTTATTCAAATATTTTTTCACAGCTTAAAAGCTGGGGTTATATTCTCGGTGTGTTAAGTAGATATAAATAAAAGAGGTTTTGCCATTGCTGGTCCTATGGCATGGAATTATCTACTTGAAGACGACCCTTTTTGGTAGGTCATATCAAAATGGATTATGGTATAATATGAACACCAAACTACACATAAAGCCTAAAATGTTTCTATCACACATTGGAAAATATACAATAATTTCTTTGCAGTTCATTTTCGTTGGTGATTTTTCAGCGGTTTTCTATCCAAATATGTTTTTTCTGAATAAATGTAGGTATGGTAAAGTTCCAAATCTAATGGCTGCAGCCACTACCTTCTTATCCTTACACTCAACTTATAAAGGGTCTTTCAAATTGAGTGTTTTTTTTAATTCTTGAATAAAACACAATTTGCTTTGATTTCAAAAAAACTTTTTATTGATCATTGAAGTATAATGTATGAAATTTAAATTTCTTCCAGCTCCACAGATGTCCACTCTTTTGTCAAAAATTTCGATAACATTTTGGCATAATTGCGGTTCTAACTCACAAATAACGCGAATAATTTCGTCAAACAGCTCAGGAATTGATTGGGTCATTCTTATAGACCTGGTTTTTCACATAACCTCAAAGAAAATAGTCCAACGGTGTCAGATCAAATAATCATGGTGGTCAATAAACATCACCGTTTCCGGAGATTACAATACATAAAATAATTCAACAATTTGAAAGCGTTGTTGTATTGTATACGACTCTATTTTTATAAATGTCATACATTACACTTCTCAAATGTCACAAGACACAAGCAAATTCGTGACGCCATCTGTGTTTTATCCAAGAATTAAAAAAACCGCTCAATTTTAAAGACCCTTTATACATATTTTTTTTAAATATTTTTAATCTGTCAATAATAATGGTTTCGAATTTCGAGTTAGAGCGCCCGTGAATAGAGTTTGCTCTCTAAATGGCACTTATTAAGTTGTATTTTTTATTATTATTATTAAATAGGTCAGCGAGAGGTAAGATGCTCATGGTTACAGGGTTCGGGACCCCTTCCCGAAAAGATAGGTACACACACACACAGAGAGAAAGTCCGAAAATCTCTTAATCGCTTTTTTATCACTCTGAATCTTTTGTCGTCCGTGGGAAGATAACTGATTGTTTAGTCTATTAAATATAAGAAAAATAAATCTAGCATATTTTATTAACTTTTTTATATATCTCCATCATCGACGTTTTTCAGAAGAAAATCAATACTTTTACGAGTATGTTAACAAATTTAAAAAAAAGGTTTTTTGTATCTTTGGGTTTAAATAACGCATGAGTTGTAGCAGAGATACGTTAATAAAACTATTTTGAATATCAGTTGCATGAGGTATTTAGAAGTGTTGTATCACGTGGTTTGGCCAATATTGCCGACGTTTTGAAAACTTTGCAATTTTCATATTCGAATAAATAAATACAGGTTTATTGATAGCGACATATTAACATATGTACATAATACATTTAAATATACTTAAGTTGCAGAGAATACATTAAAAACAGAAGCTATCAAAATATCTGGGCTCATCTAATAATATCCTCCGGCCAAGATGCGCCCCACTAATATAGGGTGAGCCCAGCCACGGGGACACCAGATGTTTTTCAGCCCACACCCTTGAACACGTAGAACAAGAAGATAAAAAAAAACACAGAAAATAAATAGATGGCAGAAAATTACATTTAAGAGAGAAGACACGAAAAGGTCCGGGCTCATCCCACAAACATTCCCCCGGCCGACATTCCCAAGGACATCGGTGGGGCTTTCAGCCCACACCCCTGTATTTCAGCCCACACCCCGTATCAGGCTGTTGGCGTTCGCCAAGTTGGTGAAGTTGACTACAAACTTAGCCAATAATAATCCGTTTCTACATTCTCTGCGAACTGCCAAAAAGGTGATCTTCATTCAGGGTGATTCGGAGACTTTGTAGCTTTCATCCTCAAGGTGATGTCAAAAAACACTCTCAAAACAACTCTGAAAAACGTTTCAAAATAGTGAACAACAACCATGGAAATTTTACAAATTTAAATATCAATATGAATTCTTTGAACTTAGATTCGATAGTTAGGAGAATTTAGTGCGATTAATATGAACTGATTCATTATCTTTGATTTGATTCTCACTATGAAATGTATGTGAATTTGCTTAAGTGGCAGCTAGATAGGCTAAACGGAATATTTGACGTAGTAACATAATTAATATTTAATGTTGTTTGACAGTAGATTGGAGTGCGACTCAATAATTTTGAACCCAGGACGAATTCAGAACTTCTTGATAGTCGAACGAGTCCAAAATAGGTTTCTGCGATACGTTTGTTCCAAGAAATATGCATTCGAACTCAAGGCTCTACATCATATTTTTTTAAGTATATACACTTGATTCATATTCCTTAGTTATTAGGATATCTCAGCTAATAATCACCCGAACATTCCTTTTTATATAAAGTGAGATATCATCAATCAAAAGGAAAGGAAAGGACGGTGGAGAGGAAAGGAAAAGAAAAATCAGGAATGAAACACGTTATTTTACTGACTAGAAATAAAGAGTTTTTTTAGTCGCTTCTGAAAGCATGCCAAGGACGAAGCGAGTCTTATATTAGTTTGTAACTAATTCCAGAGTCCCACTGCATGGACAGTAAAGGACGATGTAAAAAAAGTACCTACTTTTATTTATAATACAATTTTTTTTCCAATTTTTTATGTTATAATAATAACATTTATAAATATCAAAATCATTTTAATGAATAAAATATTTCTGCGTATTCTTAGCATATTCAATGAAATTACATAAAGTTTGTAAACTTTCTTATTCAAGTCAAGCGACAAATCTTTTAAATTACTTTCAAATACTCACTAATTAAAAGACAGACGACTGAACAAAAGAAACAAACTGGGAACAAAGTTTTTTCTTTCCTTTTTTCACAGAATCCTGAAAGTTTATTTAAATATTGAGTGCCTTTTGCTTACAGATTATTATTAATCGAAGTTATAAAAATGTTTCATTTCTTCTTCTTTATTATTTTTTTTAACTTTTTTCAAATTTTAAAATCGTTAACGGCGTAGTTTAATTGGAGGCTGTTAAGCTGAAGTATTTGTTGTTTTTAATAAAGACTTTCAAATTTCAACGTTACAAAGAAAAGTAAATTAATAGTTAAACTTTGCCACGAATCCAACTTTGTGACACTTTAATATGAGAAAGGTTATTATTCAATTTATCTTTCCTTTATTGTTTAAATTATTATTCTTTTTTGATATTCCTCAATTTATTTTTAAATATACAAAAGTACTTGCAGCATAAACACCCAATTACAGTACGATTTCATATACCGTTTATAGTGTTTTTCTTTCGATTCGTCGTTTTCAACATAGCAGGACGTCTTTGACCCTCTTAATATTTTAGACTTAGTTCTTCGTTCGTAAAATAGTTCTATCACCCCACATTTAGTTGATATTGCGGATTATTTTAGATGCATAATGTCCAAGTTTAAACATATGCAAAAAAAAACATTAACTTTTCTTTTTTCAATCTCATTTCTGATGGATTAAAGTGTTGCAAATTAAATACCCCAATAAATGAGTATAGGAGATTCCTAATTGTGAAATTTTTTTTTAGGGAAGGGTTACGAAAGGATATAATATTAAAATCGGCCATTATTGTCGGAACAACCTAGTATTATTATTTATTTAACACTTTCATGTAAATACGTCTGCTCGATTTATTGGGGTTAAGCATTTTTTCATTGGTTAAGTTTGTGGCGTTCGTATGCGCGGTCAATGACCTGTGAAACGACCTTTGCATACCTTAACAATTTGAAACAAACAAGTACAAGGTCCACACGCCGGTCATTCAACTCACTATCAGGTGTGGAGCGCATTCCATGCTAGAGCGAGAAGGCAACACATCTGTCGCGCCAGTTCCCAAAACAGAATGATACCTAAATATGACAAGAATCGTATTGTGGATGCTGAAACGAGACGGTGGTATATCGTGCGCGCATTCCCGTACACATTCAAGAATAGTATAAATACCTACGTCTATCAATTAAATTTCTCTTTCCGCATTGCAATCTAAAGAAGTTTTATTTATCAACAAACCATCATCATCATCTCTCCTAAAAATTTAAACATATGCAAAAAAAAACATTAACTTTTCTTTTTTCAATCTCATTTCTGATGGATTAAAGTGTTGCAAATTAAATACCCCAATAAATGAGTATAGGAGATTCCTAATTGTGAAACATTTTTTTAGGGAAGGGCTTCGAAATGATATAATATTAAAATCGGCCATTATTTTCGGAACAACCTAATATTATTATTTATTTAACACTTTCATGTAAATACATCTGCTCGATTTATTGGGGTTAAGCATTTTTTTCCAATCGAACAAATTTTGTTTCTCAATTTTATTCAGTATCATATTATAATACAATACGAATTTTATTGAAAAATATTTAACATTTTCTTTCAAGAAAATATTCAAATGAATTCTTAATATTAAGTTGTAACTTTTTTTGGAAAAATGTTGAGAAAATATTAGCATACTATTCGAAAAAAGGCTTGTGTGACCAAATTCTTAGAAATGTAAGAAAAGGCTTGTAGTTACAAGCCTTTATTCCGTGTCCATGGAAGATATTCTAATACTTTCTGGACTATCCCTAAACTTTGTGGAGCGGTTTCGTATCCGAAGCTTTGCATAAATTTGACCATCGCAAACATTGTTATGTCACTAAATTCCATGCCTGTTGCTTACAACAAGAGAAAATACTTTCTAAAGCAAAAGTAAAAAGATTTTTTTAAAGTTTTGATCACCCTATTTCATCTTCACTTATAGAAAAATTACAATATAACGAATCTAAATATCTCCTTATTTGGAATAAAACAAAAAAAGATATCAGTATTCTACTAGAACACATGCATACTAGAATAGAATACATACCAGTGGCGTGGTGTGACTTTTGAGTTGAGGGGTGCTGTTGATATTCAGAATATGACTACACTTTTAAAAGGGATGATATTGAAAAAAAAAATAAAGCTTCAGCGTTAGGTCGGGTTTTATAAATAGTATTAAAATAATTTTGTGTGGTAAATAAATCACAATATAACTTTTATGCTTTAAAAAACATTAAACCATTAGAGCATGTGACACTTTTATATCATCCATGGACACCATGTCGCTAATATGTGCCATTCACAATAGGCCTTTTAAAATAGGCAGAAATGACAAATATCTACGATTTTTATCCACAGACACAGTTTCAAAAATTGTATTTTAAAATAAGTAGAGGTAAAAAAATCTATGTTTTCCTATCCATACATACAATGTAAAAAAGTTTATTTGAAATATGCTGAAATGTCAAAGTTCCACGTTTTTCTATCCATTCACACGCCTTATATGTTGACTTTTGAAGTAGGCAGAGATTATTAATATAAACGTTTTTTTCAATCCATACACACAGACTAAGAAATTGTCTTTTGGAGTAAGCACAGATGTTAAATCTCCATGCTTTTTTTTAATTCGCAGATATACATATCCTTAGCCTCTTTGACATCCAAAAATCCAGTCATTTACGTTTATTCTTCTATTTCTCATACTTCCTATTTGTCCCTCAGGTATATTTTAACCAATTATCTCCTATCATTTCCTGGTCTACCTCTTACTCGATTTTTATTCACGTATAAAAAATGTGTTATAACATTCGCATTCTCATTTTTTTTTTTTTTAATTTATCCACTTTGCACGGATTTCTCCAGTTACACAAAGAGGGTCTGATCCTAGCGTTAGCTTATTCGTTAGGAATAATATCAGCCAGGATTCTTCTCATATTGCTAGACGGTACCGAGAATATATCAACAGTGTCATTCAGTTGGTTTAATATCTCTATACCACGCGTGACTGAGTGTTTAGCCATGATATTCGTCCTGTAAGTTGGCATGTAGAACAGAGGGTGATTCCTTGCACGGCTATATTTATTGGGTACATAAAAACTTAGTGTTTCTAGAATCGCGGGGCAGTTAAAGCAGCCTTGGAAAACCTTTATTAGGAATATCGCAATGGATTCTTGCCTTCTTGTTTCGAGACTTTTATAGTTACAAACCGTGAGAAGTTCGGCATGGTGAGCATATTTTGGGTAATGACCCTTGGTTCTGTACCATAGATATCTGAGGAATTTGTTTTGTGTTTGTTCTATATTTTTTTTATATTTGAGCTGGTGAGGAGCCCAAACTGTAGATGCATATTCTAATTTGATTCTAATTAGATGATTATATAAATTTCGGAGGATATCGGTGCTGTGAAATTCTCTTGATATTCTCATTATAAAACCGACTAGTTTGTAACAGTCCGATATCAAACGTGAGACATGCATGGTTAACGAACGTGAGTCCGACATTAAAGGTTACGCCCAAATCTTTGAATTCAGAAACTCAGAAAAAGAATTTATGGAAATTGAGATTCCATTTTATTTGTGTAAATTATTAAGAATTTTCGGAAACGGTTATTTATAAATAGGTCTGTAAATATGAAACCGGATTTTTTTTTGGAAAAATACACATTTATTGTATGAAAATGGTAAAAAATATTTTATTATAAGCATTGCCCATCGCTAGCTACACATTTTCCCCATCTCTCTGACAATTTGTAGATGCCACGCCAAAAAACTGTTGCTCTTTTGAGGCAACCCAATCATCGAGCCATTTTCGTAAGAAGTGAAGCGCTGCTCAGCAAGAGCGTGTCCCATCGATGCAAATAAGTAGTAATCGGATGAAACCAAGTCTGGTAAATAAGCCACTTTTGAATTTTTAAATCACTCAAAGCACTGAGATTTACCAAGAGCATGCTTACCGTAAGCTTCGACAAGCATTCGATGCGATTTTGCAGCGGTTTTTTTCAAATGGTAACAGAAAATCAATGCTGTCCGCAAATCGTAGTTTTCAGGCACAAAAACAGACATGTTCAACACTATGAAAACATATGTAGTTGTATTAAACTTGTATTGCTGTGAGTTAAAAGTCTTTGACAAATGTAAACACAAGAAAAAGGTGCCAATGACGCGGTTTGACAGTCACTGCATTGACAACTAGATCCATCTATGGGCAAATTCCGGTTTCATATTTACAGCCCTGGCCAAGTGTGACCATCTATAGTCTAGAGCAAGAGTTCCTAAATTTTTTTCGGCCGCAGACCCCTTTACAAAAAACTTTTAAAACCGTCGACCCCTTAGTCATTTACTTTACTTACTCAAATTAATAAGTTTGTACAGTACTCGATATTAAATATTTCACTAGATATCCAACTTTTCATTTTAAACACTTGTAATAAAGGATAGAAAAAAAGATAAAAGGATTACGGATTTTGGCATTATCTTGTGCAATATTTAATGTTGAAATCTGCGCAAAATTAAGGCAAAAAATACGAGCAGAGTTTTTTTAATTTATGACATTTATGAAATAAATTCAAAATAAGTATAAGGTGTTAACATAAGTTGGGTCCGTTTTTTTTTCAAATTAAAAATGAGCACTAAAAGTAGAACAAAATCAAATTAAAAATGAGCACTAAAAGTAGAACAAAGTCCAGAAGTTCGGTACAAAAATCAATTGTCGAAGGTGGTTTTTTTTTTGTTTTCACTCAAAAAACATGTGGAACCCAAGCGCCGAACTTCTGGACTTTTCCCATTGATTTAAGATGGTGGTCATGTGACTACAAGTCATCTGCTCAGCCAATTCTACGGTGGTTTGAAGAGGATCTTCATGAATAATATGGTTTAAGCGGTCCTCATCGAAGTCCACTGGTCGTCCGGAACGCTCCATGTCTTTCAGGTCGAAATTACCATCTTTGAAACGGAAAAACCATCGACGAGCTGTCGTTTCATTTATAGCATCTTCACCGTACACTTCGCAAATATCGCGAGCAGCTTTGGCAGCTTTATTCCCTTGATTGAAAGCGAACAGAAGGAGGTGTCGAAAATGCTCACTTTCGTCTACTTGACATTACATTTTGAAGGCTTGTAATCAAATAAAATAATATATGTATTGTAAAAGCAAACACAATATCTTGTAGAGCACATAGCAAATTTTTTTTCGAATGACGTATAACATTTAACATTTTGTTTTACTTTTGGTGCTCATTTTTAATTTGGAAAAAAACGGACACAACTTATGTTAACACCCAATACAAACATTCTTAATTAGGTACCTATTGGAATCATAGATATTTTGAAGTAACAAACAAATAGCAGTAGTAAGGGGGTCTATTTTTGCTGTCGTCGACCCCAAATTTTTTTTATTGAAACTATTAACCCCTAGAAAAATCACCCCAGGGGGTCGATATCGACTACTCTGAGAACTCTTGGTCTAAAGGTACTCGTACAAAACGCTTGGTTACTAAGCAGCGGTATCGGGATTTTTTTTCTCACAGTAACCAGTGAAATAATAGTTTTAGTTTTAATTTTTTAATTTTTAGTTTTTTAACTATAGTTTTACCATACACATTTAAATATGAAATTGCCACGTGGCAATAATACTAGGGATAAGTCTATATATTTATGTACCCGCTAGTATTTTGAGAATGAGCTTATTAAAAAAAAAAATAACGCGAATCAAGATTAAAACTTCTCCTCTAATCTTCATTTGAAAACCTGTTAAAAATATTCGATCCTGTATAGAAGGGATTATACCAGACGTGGGCAAATGCGGCTCCGAGAGCCGCATGCGTCTCTTCGTTGGGTTAAGTGCGGCTCCTTAATGTCTCATAAAAATATAGATACTTTCTTTCCCCATTTTACTTGTATTTTCGCGATTTTCTTTTCTAAATTTTGTAAGTGGCAAGATGCGCATGTATTAATGTGACTGTCAAAGATGCAAGTATTGGTGTATACGTGTGTGCTATGATTTCAATGTGTAGGGTGCGCGCGCATCTCCTGCCTCTTTATGTGCGCAAACTACGCAAACTGTATTCTGCGCTGTTTTTTATATTTGCTTATGTTATGGGTATTTTAGATGCTTTATATAGCAATAAAGATTATTGTAGTACTATATATGTAATAAATTATTGTAGAATTAGTGTATTTAATACTACGTGAGAACGTGACTATGGTGTGGCTCTTTATATGTATGAAAATCCAGAATGTGGCTCTCGTTGACCTCATGTATGCCCATCCCTTGTATATAGCAAAACAATTCAGTCATCTTAATATTATATTTTCCATGCATAACATATTTCATATTCTAAGTGTTAATATTTTCCATGCAAAACATATTTAATATTCTAGTGTTAAGAGAATGAGCTTGTTCTTTAAAATAAAATAAAGCCTGAAAAACTTTTTCCTTACCTGCTTTAGAAAACTCGTTGATAATATTCGATCCTGTGTAACAAGGGATTATATATATTTTCTAATCATATTTTTAAAAAAACTTTTGAAAGCTGTCGGTAGATGGACATTTTTTTTATTTACAAATATATTTTAAGTAACACAAAATTTTAAACCCAGTAACATAAAAATACGTATTTTTTTTATTTTGCTTTCTTAATATGAAGCACTATTTAACCTTGAACAGCTATCATTGTCATCATCTTGGTTTTAACAGTCAATCTCTAATTGGTCAAAAAATCTGTTTTATGTGACAAAAAAAAATACCCAGTTTATTCGTTTATTTGTTAGTTTATTCCACTCGTGCAAAGGATACATTTTCGGAAACCGATATTCCCATGAAATCTATGGAGTGATTTAAAACTTTGTTTCCTTCAAGTATTTTTTTGTACCAATTTACTTAATAGGAAAACTTAAACTTGATTTTCATTAACTTGTGTTTTTATGATTAGTTTGAGAATTTACTCAATTTTTTTGCAATTTAATATTTTTACGTTTGACGTAAAGCACAACGTAATATAAATATACTTATGGACACTGTTAATACAAATTTTAAAGATAAGGAGAAATTAAAAATTCAGCTGAGTGTAACTGTATCAGTGCACATTTAAAACTATGTACGAGTAGGTAAAAATTTTTTTTTTTGAAAAATGTGAAAACTTGGAAAATAAAATATATATTCAATTATGAAGGGTCTTTCAAATTGAGCGGTTTTTTATGCTTGTATAAAACACAGATGGCGTCGTGAACTTGCTTGAGTCTTGTGACATTTGAGAAGTGTAATGTACGATATTTATATAAATGGAGTCGTATACAAAGCAACAACGCGTTCAAATTGTTAAATTATTTTATGTATTGTAATATCCGGAAACGGTGATGTTAATTGACCACCAAGATCTGACACCGTCGGACTATTTTCTCTGGGGCTATGTGAAAAGCCAGGTCTATAAGAATGACTTCCAATCAATTCCTGAGCTGAATGACGAAATTATTCGCGTTATTGGTGAGTAAGAATCGCAATTATGCCTAAATGTCATCGAAAATTTTGACAAAAGGGTGTACACTTGTATTTAAATGTCATACTTTATACTTTATTGACAAATAAAAAGTTTTTTGAAATCAAAGTAAATTGTGTGTTTTATTCAAGAATTAAAAAAATTGAATTAAAAAAAACGTTCAATTTGAAAGATCCTTAATTTATCTTCATCATGAAAACCTGTTTTTTTTCATCATGAAAACCTGGTCTTGGAAAGATCCTTAATTTATCTTCATCATGAAAACCGGGGCATAAACAAATTTTAGCTAAGTTGATTTTAAAAAAATATATATAAATGCACTGAAATCTTGCTATGAAAAATGCACTGAAATCTAGCTATAAAAAATGCACTGAAATCTTGCATACTAATTTACTTTTGTTTAATTAAAAAAAATACGATTTTATGTAAATTTCGCCAATTGTCAAGCATGAAGAGTCCTCTAATCTCAGAGCGTGTTTCTATACTATTATGTTATATTAGCAGTTAGGATCCACAAAAAGCGATCCCTTTCTTAGTTGAAAGACTATTTTTTAACGCGCCTGAATATTATTCACGCCATCGTGATTTAAGGTTTTTTTCGCTACTGTATTCACAGGCTATATATTAAGAGCGTCACCAATCGCACACTGAATGACTTTATTGCACGAACTTTCCGATATTGATATTTTCCATGTCTGTGTGGAAAAACTGAGGATAAATTTACTCCACAGAGAACTGTGAGGTATCATAACTCATATTTTATTTTTTTAAGTATTTTATTTTATGCATTTTATTAGAAAAAATATGTAACAAATATTGAAAAGGCTATCTCTCCTGATTGAACATGATTCGCAGTTATCATATGGATGGAACAAACCTATGCGTGTGTTGATGTTATAGTGAGCAATCTGTTGCACTTTAGCAAGTCCACGCTTTTGACCGATCAAACCCAATGTAACGATGGAACGATCAATCTTCCAAGATGATCGGCAGGTTTAATCTGCTGCAGTATTTCGTCAGGCAGAGTTTTATATTGCGCTGTTTTTTGTGTTGTTTTTTTACATTTATCTTCCTATGCTAAACGAAATTCGCGCGTTCCGGTTCTGTGTATTCAATACACATGTAAAAATGAGCAATTTAAAGTCGGCAAAATAAGACTATTCATAGCTAGTCGCTTAGATTAATTAAATTGGAAGTCAAAAGTGATAATAATTGAAATTTAATTGTTAAAAACATGAAAAATAACATCGGCCGACGTTCACAAAACAGGCGAAGAGACCACCCACCTCAAATGGATGCCCGAGAGCTACTGAGACCGGACTCTGAACACTAGCACTGTGTATGTTATACCTCGAAGGAAAAAACAACTGCGAACTGAGATACTATTTCTTGCGTTCCCATATACCGAAGTAAAGTGAGAGTGAGACAAGAATAGCGTTGCTTCTTTACCCAAAGCGATTTTTTAGAATGAATATACCTACGTCACACACTGGCACACGTTTGATTGTATCGGTGAATTTATTTCCGATTTTCACAAAATATATCTGATGTGGCCGATGAGTGCTAATTATTATTAATATTATTTTATTCATTCAATGTGTAAATGTATTGCGGAGGAATGCCTAAAATCTGAACCGAGTATTTATTATATTTAAAGAGATATTTAAGTTTTTAAAAGCAATGTGTACTAGTTACACATCACAGGGAAGGAAAGGTTAATAGCGATATGTGAATTTATGTTTCGCAGCATATAAACTACAGAAAAAACTTAAAAAAGGGTAAACAAACGGTCATCAGGAATCAAACCTCGAACGTCGGCTTGTTTAGCGTTAATTCTAATTGTTAGACTACGGCAATCGACTATCAAATAAATAATAAAATAAATAAATATTTTTTTAACTGTCCTTGCTGGGTCTCGTTGTCAAGGATCCCCTCGCCATCCAAACGTCAATTCAGTTGGAAAGCGAAGCTGTGCCTTGAAGTTTTTTTTTGTAAGTGAAGGAGCCGTTGCACACTAGCAAAGTCATCGGCTTCGGAGCACCGAAGTGAGACGATCGAAGCACATCGGCATGTTTCTTTTTCTTTTTGAAAGAATATATATTATCGAAGTCATGGGTATTCTTGCAACCCCAAATACTAAGCGTAAAAAATGCGCGTGTCTTTCGAGGGGAGTAGCACAGAGCGAGGTTCAATCCAGCGACCTTCCGCACGGAAGTCCAATGCGTTACCCGCGGCCATGCTCCTCAAATATATATTGATACACCCTGAGTGAGATCTTTTCCCACAACTGTCTCCTTATATGTACCTTCATGTTAATATCTTCTAAATTAACAGTTTTGATAAATATAGTTGTTAGAAAAATATTCATAAATTATCGAAATAAAAATAGCTTCATTTAGGAGGTTACTTACGAAAACTTTAAAAGCAGTCAGAATTTCATTTTTTACTCTATCCAAATTGTACGATTTTTTTCTAGTATGGATTTGAATACTTACTGTATGTGCTGAAATCCGTGCTCACAAATCTAGTTGCTGACATGATTATTTTTTAGCTTTCAGTCGTTCCACCTCAGAAAGGAAGAGCAGAGCAGGGCTCCCCGAGTGGGGAGACTAACTTCTTCGTCTTCTTCCTGAGTAAGTTGAATTCCTGAGCAAACTCCGTATCACATGGTAATGACAGCCACTTTTCATCGCAGTACCATTCAACCGGTTTCTCCTTCCTAAAGATTCTTCAACTTTTGAAAAATGCATATTCAAAAATCATATAGATTTCTGTATTATTTATTAAATACTTCATTGTATAATATTCGGGCAGGCTTATTGCCCAGTAGCAATCTCTTCCAAGTTACCACATAAAAGTTAATACATTTTTTTAAGATTTTAGCTTTAGCTTTACAGACCATATTAGACTATTCATCATTAAATTGATTTGTTTTTTTTTCTTTAATTACATTAATCTCCACTACATGTGTTTCTACCTCCTTATCCACTTGAGTAGATCTTTGGAATTCTAGATAAAACATGTGTAACGGGGATAAATATAATGAGTGGAATAATAAAGTTATTTCTTTTAAAATATGTAAATAAAAAAAAGTTACATGGTGGCAAGATGTAATAAAGAAAGTTACATCGGTCCTTCATGTAGGGGATTTATTTCCCTCGGATTTCTTCCACATTTTCTGTAATGACCAGCTTGTCCAATTTGCAATGTGCCGAAAGAACTGGAAGATACGTTTCAGATAAATGAACGAGAATCTGTAATTACCCTTAATCAATTGTATTTCTCCTCTCTGTCCAGTGTATCCGAAGCATTTTTCTCCAGCACCATATCTCAACACCTATTCTTCGTCTCTCTCAGCCTTTTATCTCCACGACTCCAATTAATAGACGAAAATCAAGAAAACCAAAGCTTGAACTAGGCGAAATTTCAGATGATGTTGGGATACTTGTATATTTCTATATCTTTATCAATTATATGAGTTGTAAATGCAGGTTTCGATTTCTTCATATGAGCAATTATGTTGATCGAAATTGTGAGTATTTCAATATATATTTTTTTTATTTACATTGATTCACACTGAAAGTTTTATAATACATTCTGATAATTTAAAATTAAAACCTTTCTTATAGTTTATAATACTTGTTATTGCACTCATATTGCTGTTTATAGAATGAGTGCTTCTACTGCTATGCCTTGATGAGGTTAATCATCAATCGATTGTCTACCTGAGTGAATTATTTAGCCCACCCTTTCATTCTGAAATATTAAGGGAGAATTTTTTTCGTACACGTCTTCTATCAGCTGTAGTTGACATACTACTGAAGACAGACGGAAGTATCAAACTTTTTCAGTAACATCGCCTGATAATGTGGTGGGAGTGTTATTTATCCATACATGCTCAAGTCATAAATTTTCGGATTAAAATAGTACCAAAGGAAATGGTTGACAACTAAGGAACTAGATTATAAAGATCTAAAGATATTACCAGCCGAAGGCGAAAATAGTAAAATATATATTTATTTATATTTTTATATATAAGTATTTTTTTTCTATGTTTTATGTTTGTGTTCGGTATATTGTGCGATAAATGTTTTGGTCTGTCTAGAGTGATGAAGTGTGAGAGGTTTGATTTCGCGTAATGTATGCGTATGTAATTGAGTGTCACTGTTTGTCAGGTTGATAAGAATGTGCAACGGGGTTTTATATAATCCAAAATTGGAAAGAAGTATCGATTTATTTTTTCATGCTATATGCCCTCAGTGAGATACAGGCAAAAACCTAGTTTACTGGGGACACGACAAATGAAAGGCATCAAAGCCAGATCCATTAAAAGGGTGTGTCCGAAATAAATTACATATTGTTCTTTCACAAATTATGTACATTTCTTGTCGTGTGTAAAATAAATAAAAAATATAAACAAATTTATATAATATTTGCAAAACGACTCGTGTTTAACTGTAAAAATATTAAAACTGTTTAAGATAGGTCATCTGTGACAGTGGAAATGCGGGTTGAATATAAAGTCTTCATTCCGCTATCTTTTATACTCGTATATTGACACAGGACAAAATTTTTCTTTAATATTTACATTATCAAAATTTGTCTCCAATATTTAATATTAGTTTATTCACCATTATATTATTTTACATTTTTTCACAATACTTTGTCAAAAATATATTTATTCCTTTCGCCCGTCGTTGGAGAAACACTTTTATTCTAATAGGTCCTAGGCTTACCCTACCCGTGAGCTAACAATCTCTTGGCACACCTCTTTCCCCCCGCCCACGCTCCTGCTCACGCCCGCGCCGTCTTATAAACGGAATTCAATTCATATTAACCACGACAGTTTTCCCCTGGATCGGACACTGACATTCATAAATTAGGGGGCATTATATTGTAATTCAGCAGCAATGAAGGCCTTTCGCCTTGATCGGTGAATGGATCGAAAAACTCTGCCATTCGTAGGTTGATTTAATTAACTTTAGTTTTGAGAAGTCAACCAAGTTTACGTCGGGGGCGTTCAATGATGGTCATGAATTTAATATTAAAACGATAATGATATTTATCTTGAGATAGGAGCTTCTTCGCAAATATTAATTTGTCTATTTTATGTACTTGTATATCTGTGTAAGGCCGAGGCTACACCAAAGTGTTTCGTTAGGTACTAATATAAGTTTTACGTGACTCATATACTAGGTGACTTCATGCCTGGCCACACCAAAGTGCTATACACAAATTCATTTGACAGTTGGGAGCGGTTGAGTTAACACACGATTTTACTCTCAAAACTTACCAATTTTATTACAACTTACCATCTTTATTTACTTTATGTGCAACTTCATTCCAAAGTGATTTTATTACAGGTACATTTTTCTATAATTTGCTCGATGGGTTCCACAAAGGCTCCCTTTTATACACAGCTGTCATTAAAACTTTCGCCATCTTGTAAATTAACCAACTCGTCTGTTTGCTAAGAGATTCAGTCGATGACTAATCGTCATGCAACGTGGCTTGAAGCGTGCAGTGTGGCCACTGCGATAGTATGCGGTACGTTGGTTCGCTAGGATATGTCGCCTAACTCGCAACATAGCTCTAAGCATCAAACGAGGCTCCTACTTGCGTGGCCGAGACGTAAGAGAAAAAAAGAATGGCGTCAAACTAGTGATCAAATTGTTTAAATCAGAAGTTTATTAAACTTTTCCCTTTCATGACACCCTTAGCGTATGAAGTTTTTTTCACGATGCCCTTAAAAACTTTTCAATCAGTGTGATAAGTAAACCTTTCCAATCAGTGTGATGAGTTAACCATCACAAAGTTTCTCAAATTTTAAAGTGTAACAACTCGTAGTCACAGGTCATTTCCAGTTTTAAATAAAGTTTTAGGTGATATTTTTATTACATTATAGCTACCGCTGAACATTTTGCTTCGCTGGGATATGTCGTAGCAAATGGAACCAGGACTCACTGAGTTTTAATATTCAGTTAAAAATATTCATCCCCTTTAATATAAAAAAATTAACCAATTTTCGTTTTAATGTACAGCTAAACCTCAAATGGAAAACAGTACATGTAAAATTTTTTGAAACCAAACCATTTTTTCTATATTATCTTCTCCAGTATTTTTATAACCAGTTGCTAAACGGAGATAGGTGCTTTCCAAAAACAAGTTCAGTATGATATTCCCTTTCTATTTCACCAGATACACAGCATAACCTTTTTCGCATAAATATCAGCTTTCAGGATGGTTCACCTTGTTTGTCCCACGACTTCTGACGCTCTATATTGTCGAAGATAAACTACTCTTTGTAATTTTTGGCATGTCGAAGATAAACCCCTCTTTGTAATTTTTGGCGTGTCGAAGATAAACCACTCTTTGTAATTATAATGTACAGCCTGGCAATTTTTTTGTTAACCTTTTCCAACTTATCAGAAAATTGGTAAAGACACCTTAAGTAAAAACCATACTGCAACTTTTTTTAATAAAATGTGTACCGACGAGAATCGAACCTGGTTTTACCAATAAGTCCATAAATTGTCTAACTATCGTTAAGTATATTTTTAACACCTGAAAATATTTTGAAATACTTCATCCGTGTATATATTTTTAAATTTATTTTAACATAACTCTAAAATTGATTTTACTTTAATTTTTAAAAAGTTGAAATTTGTTTAATCCAACACTCTTTAACAAACAGTCTTGTTTGTGCTCCCCTGATGATAATATAAATAAATAAATAATAGGTTTATTGATAGCAACATAGCATGTACAGATTATATTTAAATAACACTTCTTAAACACATAAATTGCAGATAATACATTAAATACAGAAGCTATCAAAAGGTCTGGGCTCATCTAATAGCATCCCCTCGGCCAAGATACACCCCACCAATATAGGGCGAACCCAGCCACGGGGACACCAGATGTTTTTCAGCCCACACCCTTGAATGATGAGGTGAGAACCTTGAAACCGGTAGGGTTATACCGTTACATAAAGTGGAATAAAGTGTTGGACTTAACAAATTACAATATCTTTTAACCTCCAAAGTGTTAATGCCTCGACAGTGGCAATGAAAAAGTTTTGTTTATTTCAATAAATAATTTATTGGACTGGTTTCAATACGTTCTCCATAAATACCCGTTGTAAAATGTAAACTTCATTAATATTTTTTTAGACTTAAATCTATCAAAAGTATGTTTTGTAAAATTATCAGGTCTGTTCTGTACGAGGAATGATTGCCAAAGTTTTGACAGTTATATTGGGATGTCCGAAGAGTAATTTCGTATTATTAAGTTCAATCAAAACGCAAAATTGCATCGAATTGCTCATGGACGATGATTTTTGATATTTTAAATATCTCTAATGTCGTAGAATGGCTATCGTTGATTATTCTCGATCAAAGCCGTTATTTAGTTGTCACAAGTGGTGATCGGCCTATTACAATTAAAATACGGATAGTTTGATTTTTTAAACAAAATAAGCGACTAAGTATAAAGGCATTAGATTGCGCAATTTGATAGTGTAAAATGTAAGATTTGTTGTTTAAATTCTTTGATTTTTCGACGTGGTTCATTTGTGTCCGTATTTTTTTTTCAATCAAAATTACAGGCGGTTTTGCAGTTTACTTTTTCTCCGGAAACCTCATCTCTACTTTCGTGGATGTATTGTAGATTTAATTACAAAAAACACACTTTGTATTTCAACGAGACTTGGTGTGTTTCGAGTCAAATATTCATGGATTTTGTTGATAAGTTATGCAAGAGAATTTTAGAATCCCTTCAATACTGGCAAAGAAGCCTGTAGGCGGTGAAACTATAATATTATATTTGACTCCTAATATAACAAGTATTATTAAAACACAAAGTGTGTTTATTTGTAAAATAGTTTATGTTGCATTTCAAGTGTGTTTATTGTAAAATAGTTTATGTTGCATTTCAAGTGTGCTCATTGTAAAATAGTTTTTGTTGCATTTCAAGTGTGTTCATTGTAAAATAGTTTATGTTGCATTTCAAGTCTGTTCATTGTAAAATAGTTTATGTTGCATTTCAAGTCTGTTCATTGTAAAATAGTTTTTGTTGCATTTCAAGTGTGTTCATTGTAAAATAGTTTATGTTGCATTTCAAGTATGTTCATTGTAAAATAGCTTATGTTGCATTTCAAGTCTGTTCATTGTAAAATAGTTTATGTTGCATTTCAAGTGTGTTCATTATAAAATAGTTTATGTTGCGTTTCAAGTGTGTGTATTGTAAAATAGTTTATGCTGCATTTCAAGTGTGTTTATTATAAAATAGTTTATGTTGCATTTCAAGTGTGTTCATTGTAAAATATCATAGTTTACGTTGCATTTCAAGTGTGTTTATTGTAAAATAGTTTATGTTGCATTTCAAGTGTGTTCATTGTAAATTAGTTTATGTTGCATTTCAAGTGTGTTCATTATAAAATAGTTTATGTTGCGTTTCAAGTGTGTGTATTGTAAAATAGTTTATGCTGCATTTCAAGTGTGTTTATTATAAAATAGTTTATGTTGCATTTCAAGTGTGTTCATTGTAAAATATCATAGTTTACGTTGCATTTCAAGTGTGTTCATTGTAAATTAGTTTATGTTGCATTTCAAGTGTATTCATTGTAAAATAGTTTATGTTGCATTTCAAGTGTGTTCATTGTAAAATAGTTTTTGTTGCATTTCAAGTGTGTTCATTGTAAAAATGTTTATGTTGCATTTCAAGACTGTTCATTGTTAATTCATTGTAAAGAGTTTAAATTACTCAATTTCCTTTTTCTCTTTCCTCGGTCAATATCTTCCTCGCTCTAAATTCATTTTAGGCATTTATATTTATTTCGCACATCTTTTGCAAATGATTCTCTAAGTGTGGCCAAACCATATTAAGATTAATTTCTTCATTATATTTAAAACATCCATGTCTAACAATTATATTTTATATAACTATTCATAACGACCGAAACTCCGAACAAGCTATCCATCACTTGTTACAACATGGGTCCAAAGATATCTGCTCTGAATAATTTAAAACAACCGTATGGTCAGATGACGTTGCAGTGAGAATTTGATATACTCTAAGTTGTGTGTCAACTAGAGTCTATAGAAGACATTTTGTTTTGTTATATTCTGAAAAGTTAAAAATGAATGTTAAGATTCACTGTAAAGAGCAACTAAATGTCGTTTAAATTCTGCCAGAATTTTCCTTTCTTTTGAAAGAAACTTGATACTGACACGGTATTCAATTTATAATATATTTAAATATAATGAAATAAAACATCTTCTCTTGACTATAGTTGACATACTTCTGACAGTAGCTATAAAATTTTAACTATAACATTGACTTCTATCTGTATGCTCTTAATTGTTCAGGTCGGCAACTTTTAAACCTTTGTTGCATGACCAAAATTGTTAATTTTAGCATGTTAACAAATAACAGGGGAAAATGTGTAAATAAATCATGTATTAAAATCGTTTTTTTTTTTAATAAAAAAAGTAAATGTAATTTTTTTTCTTTCAATTTAAACTTTTGATAAAATTGATGCTTGATCCCTTGAGAATATCTCCACGACATAATGTCGAGTGAATAAATCTCGCGCCCCAATGCGCCCAATACAAACGGCCCTGAGTTTGTTCTTCATCACTCTTCAGCCGGTTGGGGGTTGAAGCCATTCACCGTAATGTTATACATTTAATTTTATTATTCGTCAGTTAAATACTATATTTCTTCTCCTTTAATATTTTTTTCAAGTAATATAATAACAATGAATCTCACACTAGTGAAGATTACATTTCCATATATTCCTTGATTCATTTTTGTTTCCAGATTATCAATTATTAACTATGCCACGTATAACCAGTAGGAGGTCATCCTATTATTCGCATAAATTACTCGTAAATCTTGCCTAGGCATGAAGTCCCGATGTTCGAACAAACTAGCATGTATTGCGAGTCCTTTATACCCCCACAATATTTTCATTCAAGAAACCCCAACTCTGCATGTTACCCTTGCATCTAGTTACCCCTATTCAGAGTATATTTGGTGTTCTTCATCTAGGCTAAGGCAGCTCGTCTTCAGGTGCCATATTTCCGAGAATTCTGATCAGTCAGCAAGTGGGTTTTCTCACCACTTCAGAAAATAAGCTTTTCTTAGTGGACTCTTCATTTCTTGCGCTCTCCTCGTGGAACTAATCCTGGATTTCAATATCAATACTACTGGCTGATGACCATATCGGTGCCTTGTTTCTATGTCAACTATAACGTTTCTTTGAATCACGTATGGGATCATGCTAATGAATTGATATACCATATATTTCCTTAGTAATAATATTCATTTAGTATCATCTATTTGCTTAGTAATAATACTCATTTAGTATCATATTTTTGCTTAGTAATAAAACTCATTTAGTATCATCTTTTTGCTTAGTAATAATACTCATTTAGTATCATATATTTCCTTAGTAATAATATTCATTTAGTATCATCTATTTGCTTAGTAATAATATTCATTTAGTATCATCTATTTGCTTCGTAATTATACTCATTTAGTATCATCTATTTGCTTAGTAATAATATTCATTTAGTATCATCTATTTGCTTAGTAATTATACTCATTTAGTATCATCTATTTGCTTAGTAATTATACTCATTTAGTATCATCTATTTGCTTAGTAATTATACTCATTTAGTATCATCTATTTGCTTAGTAATTATACTCATTTAGTATCATCTATTTGCTTAGTAATTATACTCATTTAGTATCATCTATTTGCTTAGTAATAATACTAATTTAGTATCATATATTTCCTTAGTAATAATATTCATTTAGTATCATCTATTTGCTTAGTAATAATATTCATTGAGTATCATCTATTTGCTTAGTAATATTACTCATTTAGTATCATTTTTTGCTTAGTAATAATACTCATTTAGTATCATCTTTATGCCTATTAATAATACTCATTTAGTATAATCATATTTTGTCAGTAATGACCATTTAAATCTAAAAATAAATACTATAATTAATTTTTTTATTCCAAGCAACAATTTTCATGTTGTCAAGATTATATCGAACAGGAGAAAATCAAATATTTTTTCCTATCCTTCCCCCTTCTATTGCTTTGACATCACCTTTTTTCTCCTTTCTCATCTCGTTTCTCTGAAAAGGAATTGACCTGTGATTGACACCCCGATATTCCTTGAGAGAAGATCCGGAGTCAATTGCATTCCTGTGGGAGGCAGAAGAAGGATATGTGAGAAAGAGGATCGCAGATATTTCAATCTTAACAAAGGAAAAAAAATGGAGTCATGCAACCTAATTTGATTCAAATCTTTTGCCAATCTAAACGAAAAGATTTTAGGTTACATAAGATTTAAGATTTTATAAGGGTGAACATTATTTTACTTTTTTCTAGCTCTTAGTGTTTAATTTTGTATTAAACTTTTCTTGTATGTAATGAAATATAGCAGGTTTATCAACATTTGAAAATTTATTCCTAGCAAGCAAATATATGTCAAAACGTCACTTTTTAGTACCATCGGGATTGAAATATATACCAGCAGTTTGAAAAATAAACTTTTCCCCAATAAATCTACTGAAAATGTCTAATATTCAAAATAATACATTTGAATGAATGAAAACAGACTGACAAAACCAATATACACTGCAAATGTAAGTGAAAGGCGTGAGAGAGAAATACCAAGGAAGAAATGGTTGTTTAGGAGATCGGTCCTTAAGGGAAGAGATGATGATGATGATTTGTTGATAACTAAAACACGTTTTGGATCGCAATGCGGAAGAAGAGTGGAATTTTATTAGTAACGTAGGTATTTATATCTTTTTGGAATGTGCGCGGGAATGCGCTCGCGATATGGCTACGTCTCGTTTCTGCGAATGCAAAACGATTAATTGTTGTATATAAGTATCATTCAAATACGGAACTGGCGAGACAAGCATGGTGCGTTCTCTCTCTAGTATGGAATGCGGTCCGCTCCGCTATGGGTTGAATGGCTGGCGGGTGAACTTCGGACTTGCTTATTTAGATTGTCGAGGAATGCGAAGGTCATCTCATCGGTCATTGACCGTATGTATGAACGCCCACAGTGTTCCGAGTGGGCGACCGCCACAGTTGGATCAAGTGTGTTATATTTTGAAAGAAGGGAATGTAAAAAGTCAAAGAAACCGTAGGAGCTGTATGACATGTATGGATGTAGAAAAGGCGAAAGACGTTAGTCACGATAGAAAAGTTTGGCGCTATCTCCTCTTTGCCTACCCTGACATGGAGACGTCGTGATGGTATACTTGTATAAAAATATTTGGAAGTGAAATGTGAACGTTGAGGTGGAAATAAATAAATGCGTTGAGCTAGAAGAATGTTTCGTAGATGGATTACGGTATAATATAAAAACATTTACGAAAAGAGCGTGGTCTAGTTTGTACGACTGTCTTCCAAACAGAAGCAAGAGAGTTCGATTCCAATTGGTATCCCTTTTTTAAAGGGGTCTATTCTGTATGCTTTCCATTAAAGACTTTTACCAAATATTTCTTATTGGTCAACGTTAGAGGTTGTACTGTTAAACATAAAAGCGTAATACAACAGTGCAATGCGACCTGAACATGTTAACGCGTATATAGTATGAACAGATACCACGCAGGGTACGTCAATTTATATTCAGACAATACTACAGTTCAAATGTGATACCTCTGCTCTCAGTATTATGTCAACTAGAATCGATATAAGACGTGTTGTTTCGTTATATTCAGAAATATAAAAAAATTGCATTTTTTTTTCAAAGAAGAGGATAGCCCGGCAGAAATCAAACGACTTTAAGATGCTGTCTACAAAAAATCTTGTATGTCATATTCCATAGTGAGAGATAATCAGTTTCACTTTGGTAGAATATTAATTGAAAAATGACACTCGTCAAGAAATGCCAGCAGAAGCACTCACTTCAAAACCAGTTACATTAGAGCAAGAGCATGTGTTTCAGAATAGATTAAAATCAAAAGAAATATCAGCAAAATGTGGGGTTTTAAAAAAAACAGCGCTTCAAATTATGTACGGTCATCTTGGCATGAATACGCTGAGTGTTATTTTTAGTTCTCTGTGAAAAAAAATGTTGTTAATTATTACGGAAGATGAAACTATGGTTTTGTACCGTGACCGGATTCAATCCATGCTTTCACTTAACGCCCCTTTTACAATTTTCTGATTGCTTGAAAGAGATTGACACATGGCAATAATCCCACTCGATTCAACATTTTACAACAAAAGTGTTATATAATAATAAAACATCATATTTATAATTTAAACAAATAACATAATTCAATTTGAAGTTTCCAAAAAAGTAAATAATGCATAATACGTAACATTTAATTTTTAAACTTATTCAAGCAGTGCTAGTTAAATCGGTGACTAAGTCAAATCAATTCAGTGACTGCGATAGTGTTGATGTCTTTAATAACTTTGTAATAACATTTCTTATTTTCAGTTGAGAATTTTCAGTATTTATGAAATCTCTTCAAGTCTTTTTTTTTTAGATATCTAGTTGACTCTTAGTTATTACTATCTGATAACAAACCCACCAAATTTTACTGTAAACAATGAAAGTGTAATAAAATGTTACTTTTTCTATATGTAATAAGCCTTCTTACCCTTATTTATTATTAAGTAGGTATCATCATTATCATTTTCAACCTGGGTAATCCACTGCTCGATGAAAGTCTCTCTAAGCTGACTCCAAATGGTTCGGTTTTTTTCTCGTTTGGTGCCATGTGATGCTGCCATACTTCCTGATTTCATCAATCCAGCGTACCTTCGATCTTTTTTTAGGCCTCTTAATGTCTCTTGGTACCATTGAATTACTTGTGATGCCTATCGGTAATCTGACATTCTGGCTACGTGTCCTGCCCATTGCCACTTCATTTTCTTGCACACCTTTATTACGTCTTCCACATTTGTTACGTTGCAAATTCAGGTGATTCGTTACGGTATATTTTAGTATATCTCAACATGCATCTCTCCATGCTCCTTGGTGCAGTCTGGAGCTTTTGTGTGTCCTTTGCTGTGAGCGTCCATGTCTCACAGCCATGCGTAAGTACTAGGATAATGCACTGGTTGAAGATATTGATAGATTACTTTTGAAGGTAGCAAGGCAATTTATAAGACCTGTGTGCGATTTATCCTCACACATGGCATCGAAGCGAGGGCGGACACAGTCAAGACCAAAAATATGCTCAGGACAACAGAAATGAGAACTCTGCGTTTTATTCCGGGGAAGACTATGCGTGATCGTGTAAGGAACACCACAATCCGAGAGGTCTGTGAGGTCCAAGATGTGGTCAGATGGGGACGACAGCGTCGACGATACTGGTACCAACATGTACAGAGAATGAATTCTATAAGAATTCCATACAAAGCTCTGCATGGGGTACCAGATGGACGGCGTTCACCAGGGAGACCCCTGAAACGATGGAGAGATAGCTGGAGCTCAGCACCACAAGAGGATAATCCTGTAATAACAGACTCTTGAGTCTACAGAAAGTTGAAGAAGAAGAAGAAGACTTCTTGAGATGTTGTTCAAACGTCCAAATGAGCTCCATGCTAGTTTTGTCCTTCGTGCTATTTCCTCCGATATGCCACCCACAAAGAAAATAAGTCAATTAAGTAGGTTTAAGATTATGTATTGTAATTTATTTTTATCAAACCCTGTTTATTCCACTTTTTTGTGACGGTATAACCCTACCGGTTTCAAGGCTTTCACCTCATCTTCAGGGGAGCACAAACAAGACTAAATGCTGTTCGAACTGGTACCGATATACACGCTTCAACGGTTGGGGGCTGAGTGGTGAGGGAGGCATGGGACGATTGCGGCCAAGAGCGGAGAGATTTTTGGGATATAACTGTTCAACAGATGTTCGGATCGATGTACTGACTTAGAAATTTCTAGGGCCTCTAATCTGTCCAATTTATTTCCGTTCCGTTCTGTCCAATTTAAGCCAGTAAATCGATCCGAACATCTGTTGAACAGTTATATCCCAAAAATCTCTCCGCTCTTGGCTGAAATCGTCCCATGCCTCCCTCACCCTTCAGCCCCCAACCATTGAAGCGTGTATATCGGTACCAGTTCGAACAGCATTTGGTCTTGTTTGTGCTCCCCTGAAGATGAGGTGAAAGCCTTGAAACCGGTAGGGTTATACCGTCACAAGAAAGTGGAATAAACAGTGTTTGATAAAAATAAATTACAATGTATTTAAACCTCCACAACGTTAATGCCTTAACTATAAACAACGGTTTAAGATTAAATAAATATGATATATATTTTTGAAAAACATGACGTAAAGCTTCTATACTTTTGAAAAGTTTTTAAGATTCATCGTTATTTAAATAAAACGAAAGATTTTTAGCTTTTGAAATAAAATACAGATAAATAAAATATATAGCAAAATGATTTTTTCATTTTACGTGTTAACGATTTCCCATATATATTTTTGCGTCTTCTTGTCTAATTCCGCTGAGACAATTCGCTCAGAAAGATTTAATGTTAATCTCCCAAATGATCAGATCCTCTCATACTTGTATAACACAATCCGAGCACAAGAAGCCTGAATCTTGATTAAAACGTCCCAGCTCAATCATCATTACCCTTCTTTTCTTTCTTTTATACTTTCCATGTATAAAAAATTCACGCTATCTTAATTTCGGATGGCAATTCACTGACAAGAAAATGATCCCGTCGATTAGATGGGATGATGACGCAACACGGCTCTGTGGGACAACCGGTATCGTGCCTGTTAATATGGGATCCGGAAGCCTCCCCATGGTTTGACAAATTAAGCCGGATATTGGTTTTACCAATAGCAGCGGGTGGTCGAGCGGACTCTACGGTTTCGATTTTACATTGAAATTTTACCCTATTACCTTACTTCTTCCATCGAAACACCCTTCAAATTCAGGGATGGATACTTGCAGGGCCGATACAAGATCTTAGAACGCTAGTAAAACAAAAAAAAACGAAATATTTTTATGGCGAAAGCCTATTTCTTCTCTTTGAGCTCTTTTTACGTAAAATTTGAGCTATTTTTACGTAAATGACAATCACGGCCTATTGTTTAACAATCGTTTTCTTAATTGCACCGTGATACATAACAATAATTCTATACATATACACGGTCCGTCCAATGGGAAAGGGGACTGATTTTATTTTCGCGTAACTCCCAGCACCATCTGTAGATGAATAAATGAGTTAACTAGTGACATATTTTGATTATTTTCCGCAAAAGTGTCAAAGTGCTGGCATCGCTGGTTTATGCATAATGACGTTACAATTAACAGTACCTTACGAAGTCTCGTTCGGAAAAGGAGCAAGCAACGTATTGATCGCCCACCGTATTCGCCTGATTTCGGTTCAAGCCATTTCTGACTGTTCTCGAAACTGAAATTGACAATGAAAGAAAAGCGTTTCGACATGATTTCAGACAACCAGAAGGTTTCGACTGCGATTTAGGGGGCCAAATCGAAAAATGAGTTTCGGAGTGCTTCAGAAAATTTTACAGCCGCTGCCGATATTGTATTGACTCACAAGTGTATTTTGAATAAAAGGTAATGTTAACTACAAACAAACAATATATTGTGTTTCATTTCCCGTCAGTCACCTTTCGCATTGAACAGATAGTCTATGTGATTTATTGTGTATAGATGTAACATATGATTTGCAGTATTTAAATGCAAATTGAAAAATTCTTCGACCTTTTATTCTAATTAAAGCATTTTTTTACATTTCTATAACGTTTATATTAAAAGTTAAAAAACATTAAAACCATAGTCGGAACACAATTGATTTCGCGTATTTCTACAAATGTTTGTTCTGTTGATGATAAAAATGAAAAGCAATCTTTCGTGATCAAGTATGATTGTCAATTATCCTATAGATGGAAGAAGCCTGCACTTATATAAATTTATTGAGAACAGCCTGTTGCACTTCAGCAAGTACAGTCTTGACAGATTTATTTATTTTATTTATTTCGTACTTGATCACGAAAGATTAAATTCATAGATCCGATGACAAAGATATCCAAGAACATAGGCAGGTTAAATCTGATCCAGTCTTTCGTTAGACAGATTTTTGTTTTTCATATATGTATCACTTTTTGCTTACAGCACTATAAGAATTTATGATAAGTAGAACCTATACGAGCTACAAAAAAATATAAACTTAGTTATCAAACACCTTAAGAGTAAAACCAATCTGGAGGTGATATGCCAGGAATTGAATCAAGGTCATTCGTTCGTTCAACGTGAATGTTAACCGCTAAGCCACAACCGTCGACTATTTTATGAAAATCCCATAATTGAAAAAAACTGATAAAATCCGTGTATCGAGTTACTCAGAATTAAAATTCTTTATGTTGTTTATAGTTAAGGCATTAACGTTGTGGAGGTTTAAAGACATTGTAATTTATTTTTATCAAACACTGTTTATTCCACTTTTTTGTAACGGTATAACCCTACCGGTTTCAAGGCTTTCACTTCATCTTCAACAAGACCCTGAAGAAGTCTTGTTTGTGTTCCCCTGAAGATGAGGTGAAAGCCTTGAAACCGGCAGGGTTATACCGTTACAAAAAAAAAATGGAATAAACAGTGTTTGATAAAAATAAATTACAAAAATTCTTTATGTTTTTATTAACAATATTCCATTTGTACGAGTACATTAATTTGATAAAACAATTATTATTTTTCGGACTAAAATCTAAAGGCAGCGTTTCCTCGATTTAATTGTCTGCGTGCAGAGTAAATATAAAACTTATTCCGGTAGCGGCCCTAAATTCCCAACACATTCCGACTGTCTTTGGAATTATCAAAACAGATTTATGGAAATTTCGCATCTCGTCCCCGGATGCCCCAGTTATCCCTTCGCATCTAATTCAATTGTACCAGAGGCATGAGTAATTATTCCAATAATGAACTCATCCATGAATTTTGGATGGAATTACCATAGTGTGGCGATGACCATTCACTAAACCAGCTTAATGCTCATGTTTAAAACTATTTCTTCAAAGGATTATCACGAGATTTTTTTTTCAACTTTTGATATAATTTTCCATGGTTTATTAATCACATTGTAAGTCTAAAAGGACATCCCTCTAAAAGGACCTCCTTGCTTATACTGTAAGTGTAGATAATGCTTGTACGGAGAAGTGGTGGACAAGCGAAGAGCTCAAGATACCCAACGCCAGAACATATATACAACCTTATTAGAAAAAAATAAAGAAAAAAATATAGTCGTATATCCGTTTTTCAGAGGTAACGTATTCTCTGAATGTGACCAAAATCACATCAGTTCCACAGTCAAACTCTTTTTAAATATTCTTATGAAATAATGGCCAATTTTTATGAATAATTTTTATTTCAACATATCGTAAAAAATCTACGTTTTGGTTGACTTTTTTTACAATTGGATTTAATAACTATAAATATATAATATAATAATACCAATTTGGTTTCAGCCAGTATGCAAAATGATGGCATGTTACAAAGGCCACACTTTGATTAAAGAAGTACAAAACATATCGATGGTAGGACCACAAAAATAAATGGAAAGTAGCACCCGAAAAACCAAATTGATCATAATATATCCAAATTATTTTTTTTTTAAATCGATAAGTTACGTACAATTACAAATAGCTAAAAATGTGATTACTTATCTCTTTTTTGTTTTCTTTTACGTTTGAAACTGTAGTTTTTTATGTGCATATTTGAAAATTGGCGAGATATGACCCAGTTAGATGTAGTTTTAGTAATAAAATTTTTTATTCAGAAATACGGGACAGAAATCTTACTGTGTGATGTAATACTCGTATTCGGGTTTCAAATTGATGTATTCTTTGTTCGACAAACACTTCGCATACACTACAGAAATGGTGTTTGTAAAAAGAGCTAGCGGAGAGCATTATTGTATCTAACTTGCATCTTCATCCATTGTACATATAATGGTACCACATTTCTGATGTTTAAATGAACGAATATTGCGTGTTAAACAACAGGCAAAATTGAGAGTCGAAGAGGTGTTGGCAGGAGGCAAAACTCCTGGCTCCGCAATATACGTGATTGGACTGGTATAAGGAGCGTTGGGGATCTTTTTCGGGCTGCCGGAGATAAAGATACCTAATCTAAAGATAACGAACTGGGACAAAGATACCTACTCTCCTACATGTGATCCGAAAATGCCAGTAAAGTTAAAAGGAAAAGTATACCAAATAATTGTCAGACCCGCACTCCTCTATGGCTCCGAATGCTGGACGATGTATAACTTTTACTCTAGGCAACTAGAAACTGCTGAAATGCGCATGCTAAGATGGTCAGCTGGTGTGTCCCTAAGATACAAAATAAAAAGCTCACGCATTCGTGGAAGCCTAGGTGTTACATACATCAACAGTAAGATGGAGGAGAGGCGATTGAGATGATATGGACACGTTGGACGCAGAGCACCCGATCACACTGTGAACCAGGCAATCTCCATGGATCTTCCTCGAATAACAACCAGAGGAAGACCAAAAAAGTCATGGGTGGTGCAAAAAGATAACCTGATGCAGAGGCACGTCCTGGGGGACGTAGACAGTGAGTTGAGATGGAGCCAGGGAGAAGAAGAAGGGAACAAAGATACCTACTCTCAGGTGATATTAAACGTTCGAGGGACCTGACATGACACTGAGAAGAAGAATATACAACAGGGTTTTGATATCTTTGAAGCATCCTCTGAAGTGAGTGATTTGATATCGTTGGAGAATCCGCTAAATCTTTGAGCCAGCATTCATCCTTTTACTGTGGTCTTATATTACTTGTTTATCACTGTTCCTAATTACTCGTAAATAATATCCTCATGAACACTTTCATATTCTAAATTGTTGTAAGGCAATTCTAATAAGGGACTAATAAATACAGATAGAAGAAAAGATAAATGAGGATGGTAATAATAAATAACAGGTCTAAATCCAAATATTGGAACCGACAACACTGTGTATTACGAGTATTTTGTAATTTATTTTTATCAAACCCTGTTTATTCCATTTTTTTGTAACGGAATAACCCTACCGGTTTCAAGGCTTTCCCCTCATCTTCAGGGGAGGGCTTTGGTTATACCACCAGTTATTGTTTGTAGAACTAGGGTTCTGCATGCAGTGTAAGTATCCAAGCCAGCGCAGTCTAGCATTTTTTATAACTTTTGCTACACTGGATTCACCATACAGAATATTCATAAAACCTCAGTCTTCACGCTTTACTTCCATAAATTGACTATATTTTATGTGAAGAACCTTTCTTTCAATTGTATCAAGGATTCTTTCATTCCATTTTGTGAGTGCTCTAGTCTCCAATGAGTAAATTAGTACAAGTTTAAGCAATATTTTATATAATTGACTTTTCATGTTTTTGGAAAGTAAGTGAGACTTGCGTGAGGAAGTACGATCAAACAAGCATATATTTGAAGAATATTATAATCCTTTCATTTAGTCGTAATCCAGAACGATTTAGAAAACACCGTGGTAGTTTTGAAAAACCGCTGCATTTGAAAAACTATTTCAAATAAATTCCCTTATCTCATGACAAAAACTATTACTTTTAAATTTGCAGTATTTTTTCAACAAGTACTTTTATTTTATCATAA
This sequence comes from Odontocerum albicorne, assembly GCA_949825065.1. Taxonomy (NCBI): domain Eukaryota; kingdom Metazoa; phylum Arthropoda; class Insecta; order Trichoptera; family Odontoceridae; genus Odontocerum; species Odontocerum albicorne. The sequence continues at coordinate 3,955,738 of OX463844.1, read as the reverse complement.
AACAAAAGATTAAATCTCTACCATTTAATAAAGGGGTCGTATGATTATGCAGACAAAAAAACAAATATTTCCCTTCCAGTCTAATGATGCTGACAAGACGATTTCCCTAGAAGATTCATATTTCTCCAGGCTTTTGCAATATTAACCCTCCGTGTGTGCATCTGCCTACCCTAGACCCCTGGAGCCGGGGTGTGTCAACAATGAAAGTAGGATTTGTGGCTACTCTTGGTCTAGGGTCACCTCAAATGATTTTTCTTGATAAATCTCATTTTCCTTCATTAGCCTTTTCCTTCTCTCCTCCCTGTAACTCAATCTTGGCTACCTTAGGAAACACGTATTAAAAATAAATACACTTTTTACTTGAAAAATGTGCTCATTTTTATATTTATTTGTTTTTTGCTAAATTTTGATGTATGGTTTGCCAAACTGCTCAATAGTTTATCTGTCTTACTTTCATATAATTTACTTTCAATATTTAATATTATTTTTAAATGTTCAATGTACAGGTACCACTTTTCTTTAATACTCGTATTAGTTTAAATATTTTTAAGAAAACTACCTCTGTAGTCCAACTGATAAGATATTTGACTTCCATCCAAGGGTTTTAAGTTTGATTCTCGGAAAAAATGTAAGTTTGGTAAATAAGTTTGTCTGATGATAATTCAGGCACTCGCTAGACGAGTGCGAGTATTGTTAACTCTTCACGTGCGATAATATTTCCAACACTGCGAGTCCCGAGCCTACTTCTGTCGTTTTTAGCCAGAAGGTTTGCTTAATAAGTTCGAAGACAATGTTGTCTCCCGACCACGCTCTTCAAATTGTTCACATTGCCAAGTCTAATATGTCGATAGTCACTATACACATATGAATTAGGTATTATAAATTTGATAGCTTTTTTTTTTAATTCCTTTACACTCTTTTTTTAATTTTAAAACATTATTTTTTTTCTCAACTGCGTATTAAAATGCTACGATTAATAAAACTTAACTTAAACTTTTTTAAAAAATCATATTTTTTGGTTAATTCAATACATTTTTTTAACAAAATATAATGAAATTATGAAGGCCAATTTAATATCTTATTAGCGTTAAAAAAGCCAACTTAGTTTCAAATATATTTCCTAGTTATTATATTACTTATAAAGCAGACATTTCAAATTTACTTTGAATATAAAAGAAAAAAAAAGAACAAAATATTGATTTAAAAAAAATAAGTGACATGGTTATACTCATAAAACCGTGGTCCCAGTGAGATAGATACACTTCAACACGCCTGTCCTCAGAGTATGGTATTACGGATGTAAGACAGCTGTACATAAATTGTACATTAGCATCTTTCCAACATAAACACTCAAAAAAGGAACTGTGCAGAAAAAAAAGAAAATGCTTCTTCCAAGAACCTTTCTGGAACAGAGACTGTGTCATTTTCCTTTAATACGCGTAGATCCTACCCTTGAAGGATTCTCTGAATTGAAAGATTTGAAAGAAGTGTAATTATTGAAAACATTGACACACTGGATGAACAGAGAGGGTGTGCGATATGACTTCGGAACCCTGACTGATTTCGCGTGGGGATGAGAGCGATGGAGATGGTGCTTATGTCTTAGCTTGAGTTTGTTGTCTTGTTCTTTGTTTCCTTTCAATGATTTATGGGATGTTTTATTATGAATTCGTTTTGTTTTATTTTTGAGATTTTATGCAGTATTTTTTATCGATAATGGAATTTTTTTTTTCAAAATTAGATATACATATATTGTAATCTTAACCGCAACCATGTATTTAATATGTTTTCAGACTTTCGCATAGTTGTATAAGATCTTTCGGCATTATAAGCCAAATCACGCTGTACAACACTCCGAAAACCCCCATAGAACATAACATCTATTATAAATGTGATAAAATGTCTATACACGTATTCAAATAATTAATTATAAGAATTTTTATGCAGTTAAAAGTTAGTACAGTATCCGGCGGTAAGTAATACGCATCGGGCTTAAGAAAGAGACTGTCGGCCATATTCGGCTAACTTCGGCTTTGTAGAGCATCGTTTGTGTCATTTATACACGTATTCAGATTGCGACAGAGACGACGCTCTACAAGGCCGAATTTAGCCGATTATGGACGACATCTCTTTCTTAAGCCCGATGTGTATTACTTACCGCTGGATACTTGTATGTAGATGTAAACTATTTGTAAGAAATTAAATATTAAAGTTATTATTTTTAAAAACTTATTTATTAAATTGATATTGTAAAAACAATCTACTGGGCTTATTGTCAGGCGGAAATTTCTTCTAACCAACCAGACAAAGTGATAAAAGGAATAACATGGTCGCAAACAATATTCAAATGATAATTCATTTTTATGAATATGTACACAGTAAAACTAAAATTGAGATATCATCAATCTAAGGAAAATGAAGACATGGTGGAGAGAATAGAAAAATCAGGAATGAAACAATGTTTTTTATTGCTGACTAGAACTTAAAAGTTTATTAGTCGCTTCTTAAAGCATGTCACGAACGGAGCGAGTATAACATTGGTGTGTAACTGGTTCCAGAGTCTTACTGCATATACAGTAAAGGACAACGTAAAAAAATACATGCAGGAAACTTAAATTAAGTATGTAAACTTATATTTATAATTTAGATATCATAACTATAAGCCAACTTATTTATCTAAAGAAACATTAGTTCTTAAGTAATACATTTGCATATAGGTATAGCCTTTGGCAAATGTATGCATTATAGATTACTTTATTAAACACTAAAGTACTTTATTGTTAAAAAATACAGCTATTATAGTTTACAATACCACTTTTCACATTATTATATTTATGTGCGGTATATTATGGGATGAATGTCTTGGTCTGTCTGGAGTGATGAAGTGTGAGGGATTTGATTTCGCGTGATGTATACATGTATAATTGAAGGCCACTGTTTGTCAGGTTGATGAGAATGTGCAACGGGGTTTTATATAATAAAAAATCTGATAGAAGTATCGATTTATTTTTTCATGCTATATGCCCCCAGTGAGATACAGGCAAAAGCCTAGTTTACTGGGGACACGACAAATGAAAAGCAACAAAACCAGATCCATTAAAATTGTTTGTCAAATTATGTATATTTCTTGTCATGTGTAAAATAAATAAAAATCTGATGTATGTATTACGTTGTATTGTATAATGAAAAATGTTTTGTTCATCATCATCATCATCAATGGCACTACAGCCCATTGTGGGCCCCGGCCTCCTCCAGCAGTCGTTGCCATTCCCCCCTATCCTGGGATGCACTCCTCCAGCCCCTGATGCCAATCACGTTTGCATCATTCTGCACCCCATCCATCCACCTAAGCTTTGGTCTGCCCACGCTACGTCTTCCTTGGGGCTTGGAAAAGAGTACTTTGTTAGGCATTTCCTCTTCTCCCATTCTTGCTACATGCCCCGCCCAACGTAGCCTCCCAATTTTGATGTATTTTATAATGTTGGGCTCTTTGTATATGCTGTATAACTCCTCATTATATCTCACTCTCCAAGATCCATTTTCCTGTATGGGTCCGAATATTTTTCTGAGTATTTTTCTTTCAAATATTAGAAGGGAAGATTCGTTCTTCTTACTCAATACCCAGCATTCAGACCCATATGTGAGGACAGGTCGTAGCAGTGTCTTATAAATGGTAAGTTTTGTCCTTCTGGACAAAAACCGAGATACAAGGTGTTTTCTCAGACCAAAGAAGCATCTATTTGCCATGAAAATTCGACGTTTAATCTCGATAGATGCATCATTAACACTTGTCACTATGGATCCCAGGTAGGTGAAGGTGTTTACACGTTCTATTGTATGAGAACTTATATTAATCGTGGTAGGTGTCTGGTTATTACGGGGTGCTTTAGTGGCTATCATATATTTGGTCTTATCGGAGTTGATGCGAAGTCCCATTCTGTTTGCGGCCCTCTCCAATTGAACAAATGTCTCCATCATTGCTTGTGGGGATCTACCAATAATGTCAATATCATCCGCGTAGCCCAGTTTTTGGCTTGATTTGTAGAAAATTGACCCATTTGTCTTGTTGGACCATGTTAATTATTCTCAAATTTTCATGAATTTGAAGATTCTTATTCGGAGAAATGTGTCTAGATATAGAGTTACTATCCAGATGTCTTAAGACCTTATAATTTTGTGTAAATTCACTCAAATACATCACCATGGTAAAGGCCCGTTCTCACGGTTCAAGTTTAGTTGACCGATTAAAGTCGATCAACAAAAGTTGAACACGACTTGAATCAGTTTTTGTTCACACGTTTTAATAGAAACTTATTCAAGGCCTGTTCTCACGGTTCAAGTTTAGTTGACCGATTAAAGTTGATCAACAAAAGTTGAACAAGACTTGAATCAGTTTTTGTTGACACTTTTCAATGGAAACTGATTCAAGGCCCGTTCTCACCGATTAAAGTTGATCAACAAAAGTTGAATGAAATCTGTAGTGAGAACCTTTGTTTCAATAGAGTTGATCAACTTTTTAGTTTATCAAGAAAAGATTGACCCAGTCAAACTTTATCGTTCAAGTTATGAGTCCTCCGCCATTTGCTTTCAAGTTGAAACCTGTCTTGAAACGTGTGAACATGTGAATTCAAGTTGATTGTAAAGTTCGCTTGCAGCTCGATAAATATAAAAATAAAAATGCAAGAGAAAATGCTTTCGACGTCATTTTTGACTGAATTAAATTGAAACAGTTTATTGAATCAGTTTCTATTGAAACGTGTGAACAAAAACTGATTCAAGTCGTATTCAACTTTTGTTGATCAACTTTAATCGGTTAACTAAACTTGAACCGTGAGAACGGGTCTTAAGTTGTGTGAATTATTTATTTTAATGAATCACTTAAAAACCTTTTTTTTAATGGAGAAAAAATTCATCACCTGAGTTTCCCAACCCTACTTCCGTTATATCTAAATACTTTGATAAAATAATTGAGCAGCTTAAAATATAGCATATTAACAACAGAGGCAATCTTACGCATGCCTTTCAGTAAAGTGACGATTTCAGAAAACTCATTTAGCAAGGTTATTCCGTGTGCGAATGATGACCTTAAGAGCTCAGTTCATGGATACGGCACCGAAAACAATCTTAATTCATGATGGCGTAAATAAATGTCGGGTATATTTTACAAAAGTATGTGAATCAACAAAATTGACTAATGTTAAAACAATTAAAAAAGCCTGCTCTTATGGGAGTAATTAAGGTCATACGATAACAGCTGGGGGAGATTCTAAATATTGAATCAAAGTATCGAATTACAGATAATTACGAGTATACATCTCTATTAAGATAATTATACATCTCTTTTAAGATAATTAAACATCTCTATTAAGATAATTATACATCTCTATTAAGATAATTATACATCTCTATTAAGATAATTATACATCTCTATTAAGATAATTATACATCTCTATTAGGAAGTTTTCGTTGAGCTAAACTCTCAACATTTTGGCGAAAAGTACCTAATCATAAAGTGCAAAGAAATTTGAAGTTTTTATTTTAAAATATGACTCAGAAAGAATTACTATCACTAAAGAAATCTACAAAAACTAGCACACAGCGCAGGAAAAGGTAAATAGTGCATGCTTGGATAAATCATTAAAATTCTAATAACAAAATGTTCCCAAAGTCAGACTAAGGTAAATTATTCAAAGAATCCTCTACTAAATTCCAATTGGCGGGGCATGTTACAAGAGTGGAAACTAAAAGATGAACCCTTAAGTCCAATAGTGGACAAATACAGGTTAAATAATGTAGATGATACTCTTGAAATCTCTCGTTAGTCATTAGTTCAAAGTTTCATGTACCTTATTTTTGGATAGAAAAAATATAAGACGAATGATAAGGTAGTTTTACCATCGGAGGTCGTAAAATATTAGACGAATGAGAAGGTAGTTTTACCATCGGAGGTCGTAAAATATTAGACGAATGAGAAGGTAGTTTTACCACCGGAGGTCGTAAAATATTAGACGAACGAGAAGGTAATTTTACCATCGGAGGTCGTAAAATATTAGACGAATGAGAAGGTAGTTTTATCATCGGAGGTCGTAAAATATTAGACGAATAAGAAGGTAGTTTTACCACCGGAGGTCGTAAAATATTAGACGAATGAGAAGGTAGTTTTACCATCGGAGGTCGTAAAATCTTTAATATAGGATTCACAGACGATACAACGTTTATCATCAACGATGAAGACGTTTATCATCAGCGATGAATGTTGCGGGTTCGATCCCCGCTGGAACCCAGAATTTTTTAAATAGGATTCCAGCCTGGTTAACACTAAGGGCCTATAAAAAAAATCTTTCTGGTTGGTTGGAAGAGATTGCCACATGGCAATAAAATCGCCAGGTTAAAAAAAAATATATATATATATATATATATATATATATATATATATATATATATATATATATATATATATATATATGATATCGTGGAGCTGCTTCACAAACGCGAAATAAAGAGCTAGCAACTAGAAGTAGAATTAACAAAAGTCATTATCGTGGACCGATTCGAGACATTATTAAGAAGTAAATTGCTAAAAGATTAGGAAGAGGTCAATTAATTTGTCAACTGAGGTGCTCTGGTTTCGAGGAATTTAGGATACGAAGCAAAGGTCTGAAGATGAATCGAAATGGCAAAATCAAATATGAGAATTTTGGCAAAGATATGGACCAATCGGTATATATCATACTCAGAAAAAATAAAATCAATCTAAGTGTCTAGTATACCCCATAGCACTGTATGGCGTGGAAAAATTGATGATAAGAAACGAGGAAAAAACATGATAGATGCCATCGTATGTTGTGTTGGAGGCGAGTGCTCAGTATCCCATGGACCGCAAAGCGCACCAACGTTTCTGTCATCAAAGAATTGCACATAATCAAAAGATGTTCAACAACTTGCAGAAAAGGAATCGTTACGTACTTTGGCCATGTTGCTAGAAAAAAAATATGAAAGTCAGGAAAAGCTAGGGATTGAGGGAACAGTTGAGGGAAGGTGAGCAAAAGGAAACTGTCCCTCGAGATGGACGGATCAAATAAAGGAGTAAACAAAATAATATTTAAGCGCTATATTCAACACAGCCTATGACCGAGATGAATGCAGACAGAGGGTGCGTCGAGTTTGAGACGGCAGAGAACCACGATGTTCAGGCTTGAGCGAAATATGAAGATGTTTAGAGGAAAGCGATATTTGAAATATATTTATTTCCATTTTATGATTCATGTTAATAAAATAATAAAAATGTTTTGAGATGAATTTTAGAGAAATCAAAGAAGATATTTTATAAATAATGACTGGAAATAATCAATGCACTGTGAAATACTCAATGCTGTTTAGGCGATTCATAAACAAAGAAAATACAAGAGAATGTACGTACGTAAATAAATAACTATTTATTAAACTTGTAAAGAAGCAAATATCTCATTCTAAAAATATTAAATTACTCGACACAATTATGTAAGATTAAAATTTTTTTTTGAAACGAAAATTCTTCTGTGAGATCTTCAACCTCCTTTACTATGAACTCCGGAAAAAAATGTTTCCAAATGTCAGAAATAATTAATTGTCCAACAAGGCGTCACAAGCAGGGAGTGACAACCGGGAGAGCTGCCTTATTTGAGCATCGTTCCAAAAGATCACTTCAACATAATATTTTCTTAATTGAAGGTTTTCAAAAATAAATCTTTAAAGGTTTGACTTAATTAACGAAAGACGAAATGAAATACAACGAGACTCATCTAAAGGAAAAAGAAAGAAAAGAAAGAAAAAAAACGAAGTCTATTAGTCTCCGCTCCTCTCTCGACCTTCGAGGAAATGCCGTGGCTTGTGTGAATTTTAATTTACTTTCATCTTCAACGTTTCCAAATGAAAATAAATATTCCAATATGAAGACAAAGCATCTGGGAATTTATTTTTGTGAGACTTTCGCGAAAAGCTACTTCATCTTTTTTCCGTTATTACTCCGCAATAAATTAGTTTTTTTAAGGTTCTCTGTGATGTTGGAAAAAGGTGAGAAGGAGACGTGGGTTGTCCCTGCCCCCCTATAAAAAGTATCCCCATAGATCTCCCACAGTAGGATGAAACCCCCCACCCCCGCGTAATCCAAGGGGCGGATATTGCAGGTAAAGCCTGTTAGCGCTACACAAGAGGGTAGGAATAAAAGAAAACAGACGAGGCAAAAGTTTTCATAGCTTTTATGATTGCTTTTTAATTTCATTAATTAATTCGAGCGGATGAATTATTATTTCTCTCGAGAAAATATTATTAAAAAAACGCTTTCGCGTTTAATTTACATTTTTTTCATCGTATCCAAAACAGTCAAGGGTTGCCAAATAACACACCGCCGCTTAATTAACCGAGTTAATACATTTTTAAATTTCTCTTCCAAGGCATTTTCTTTAATCGAAACGCTTTTACAAAACTTTGTTCGTTAAAGGCGTTAGGTTTTTTTCTTTTAATTTCGGCATGTTAAATAAACCTTGTTTTTTTTTCTCAAAAGAACATCAAGACTTAAAAGGTTTAAGATAAAGAGGGTTTCAAGTAACCTGTAAAAAATCAAACTGCCAAATATATGTTAGATTTTTAAAAAATTCAACACAATTTATTACAATGCATTAATTCGATAAACATGTTTATTGCAGAAAATAGTTGAATGGAAGTTTTATCCATATCATGCCCTTCATCCGTTTCTTAGGTAGGCACAATTTTTTGCACAGATAGAAAGATCACTTTGTAAATAATAAATCCTATAAAGATATTGGTAAGAGAAAGAAGGGTGATCATATACACAAAGAGATTGAGTGGAAACAATTAGGAACACGAAGGGGGCTCGAATCATCCCTTCTTATGATTCTAACTCTCTTTGTGTTACTTAGTGCATCGTATTGAAATAAGTGCATTTTGTTATGTGATGTTAACAATTCCTTAGAGGATTAAGATATTTCAATAATGCACATTTCTTGTGGCCACAATGTTGCAACTTCACATTTTATAAATGTATATATGACTTTATAAGTAATCGTCATCATTTCAGTCATTAGAGTACTTTGTGAGCTTTGGTTCGCTGATCTACTCATCTCCAGGCTATTCTATCATTAAATGTTTACTCTCTAAGGTTTTTACATCCCTCAACATGCCATCCCTCCACCGAAGCCTCAATCGTTTAATGAATCTCCTGGAATAAGTTACTTGATAATATATGATACTATATTCGATGTCCGTTTAGATGTTAAAGTATATATATATATATATATATATTTTCTTAAAATTTATACATGAAGAAGGGAAATAACCAATAAAAATATTTTTCGGGATTTTTACTTGTGGAACTTCTTAATGATTATTATAAAACTGAAATATTTATTACCTTTTGACATTTCTAATTCATTGTTCCTCTTTTCATCGCCCTTTCCTGTCCATTTTGTAATACTCTGGAAGCAGTTAATTTCACCCCCGTTGATTGGCTTCAAACAGTGGCTTAAAAATACTATATGTCTTTTCAATGACGAAACGTGTTTCTCCATAACTCTTATTCTCTTATCGTGCCCTATTCTTTGGTGACATTTATGAATACATGTTTTTATTTTCATTGTCATTTGTTTTTTAATGCTTTTATTTGTTTGTACGAGTATATACCGTATTGCTAGTAACAAGGTAACAAGGTAAATTTTAAAAGTAAACTTTGAATACATAAATAATTTATGTATTCAAAATTTACCTTTAAAGTTTATTTCAGTAATACAAGTGTTGCAAAACTTCAAACTGACAAATAAGTAATTGATGACTTGTACCTCTTTACCAAAACGCCATATAATTAATGTTATGTTTGTATGATGAAGAGCTCGTTAAAGATAATTTTAATATATAGTGGATGTCTAATGCGTACTCGTATTACAATTAATGTTATGTTTGTGTGATGAAGAACTCGTTAAAGATAATTCTAATACGTATCAGAATTCAAATGCGTATGGTTTAGTGCAGTGCTCCGCAACCGGTGTGCCGTGAGCCGGATACAGGTGTGCCGTGGTCAAACTCAATGTATTTGACATTTTACAATTTTTCATTATGTATTTAATACACAATGACAAATAATTTTTCGAAATATTGTCTATTTTTCAAAATGTAGTATGGAATATTTATTATAACTAAATAATTTTTCAATGGTCCCCCAGCGCCTGGTGCCAACTGTAGAAAACTGCGTAGTGTGCTTTGTACACACCATGGCCGCACCAAATTAGTCATAGACAAAGAAAAATGACCCTTATGCGCGTCGCTGAAAGACTCATGCGCATACGTTATACTGCTTAGAATAAAATAAAAAACAGAAGAAATTTATGAAATCGACCGTTATAGTTTCTGAGCAAAGTTTTTCAACTCTTGTATTAATTAAAAATAATAAGCGGTCATGCTTAAAAGGTCTTGACCGAGAACTTCGGGTTGCGCTGTCAAAAGTCGAGCCGAATATAAATTTTTTATGTTCATTGAAACAAGCGCAGGTATCACATTAATTAATTATTATTTTATAATAATTATTAAGATTGCGTAAAAATAAATATGTTATAGTTTTATGTATATATACTTTCCAAATAAAAAACAAAAATTTATTGTAAAATTTGTGTATCAACTTAATACCTATATATTTTAGTTTTTGGTGTGCCACGGAATTCTAGGAAGAATTTTGGTGTGTCGTAGGTGAGAAAAGGTTGCGGAGCACTGGTTTAGTGCACCGATGCATTGTCATGCAAAACAGTACTCCTTTGTCCATGTTTCTCTCCTTTTCTTCTTCATAGCTTCTTTTAACTGTCAGCTGACCAGAATAGTACTCTCTTGTTATTGTGATGCCCTTATCGCAATTCGTATGTTTGTATGACGAGAACTTACTTAAGAAATCTTACTCGCATTACTTCGACCTCTTTTAAAAGCAAAAAAAAAAAAACATCGAATATACATTTTTTTATATGCAAAATGTTAATACTTTTTCCTTATTTCTTTCAAATGGATTAAATGATATAAGTTTTATATATGAAATAGTATTCAGTAAAGAAAGTTTGATAGTAATGTGTTCGAGTATAACGAAGAATAGTATGAAGAAAAGAAAAGGTACGTTCACAAACTACCCTTATAAAGTGGTTGTTCATAATTGCACCCAACAAACATCCGGCATCATTTTATGATATCAATCTCCTCGGAGGAAAACAGTCTCGCTATTTTGCACCTCAGTCAAAGAAAAGAGCACCATTTGCTTTATAGACTCGCTCAACATTAACGCTGTATTCCGACTTAACACTAACAGACCCAGTGTTATTTAAAAACAATACGAATATTAAAAAATAAGGCAAAATCTATAGTTGTTACTGAATTTTAAAATAATCTCGAGATACTAGAAGAAATATAAGGATGGGAGCGGGATTTTTCTAAATAGTGAGACATCGCTCTTGTAGATAAAGCTCTTCAGAAGTAGAATGGTGATGAAACTACGTTTGTTTTCAGCGGATGAAATTTTCAAATATGATTACAGTTTTCTTCTTACGGTTCCTTAGTTTTTCTGCATGTTGGCAACTGTAATGGCAAAATCAATATTTATATTTTTTTTATAAAAAGAATTTAAACTTAGTTCAGAATGCATGAACTAAACCTTCCTTTACTTCTCCTTTTAACCTTTCTTTAGTGATTAAGGTATTAAACAATTTATTTATTTATTTATTTATCTAATCAACCGTTCTTTCTTTGAACATGTTATTTATGTGAAATCAACATGTAAAAAAAACACTTTTATTCTACTCCAGCTGTTAATATTAATATTTAATTTAGCATATATGTTTCAATAAATCATGATATGTATAAATTCAATGAAATAAAAAATTGTGTCTTATATTAAAAGTAAAACTTTGAGCTGCCAATGTAGTTTAAAACGATACAAAACTTCTGCGAAAAATATTGTAACCATTAAAAAAAATCGGGGAATGAAAGGGTTCCAACGCTCGGCTATGTTTACCGCGGAATGCCTTTTTTATATTAAACCGAAGGCATTTGGGATTTCTTTTATTTACTAATTGAATACAACAAAGCTTTTCCATATGAAACATTAAAAGCACTCTGTTCAAATCAGCACCACCTTAATGAAATAATACTTTCTTCCATTCTGTCGACTTTGATAAACTAGCTGTTGAAAAAAAAAATCACGTCTTTTGCAAAGGCTTTGATGTTTATATAAGTAAAAAGGAAGCAATTTAAATGAGAGCAAGGTATCCTTTGAGTGCTTTCTGAAATATTGTTCGGTTTCAACGTCATGTTACAAGCAACCTGAAATCTTATTTTTGGCCGTAGCATCGCATGAATTTTTAATTTCTTTCTCCGTTGCTCGTAGGCTTTTTTTCTTCTTTTGGTCTCCTCATCACATCCAGTCCTTTGATCAGACAGATTTCTATTAAAGCTATTACAAATTTTATCATTGGCGAACGTGTCAGTTTCGATCAATATCGATGAAATAAGATAAGTCAATTAAGGAAATTGAAAAATAATTTGCAATTTTGTTGGCCGAAATTTTTTCATTAATGTTACACAAGTATTTGATCTCTGTTGGCTTAGGATGTCAATAATTGGAATATTCTGGATTTTATAAAATTTTGTTTTGAAAATTCAAAATATATCTATTTTTTGGAATCAAAGTTCACGATAAAAGAACGCAGAAATAATAAAATATATAAATATGTTTTTTTTTCTTCTCAAAACAGGCTTAACGCAATTACTTTGTAAAATACAAGAAATGTTAACATTAAAAATAAAGAAAAATTACAAAGAATATTTTTTTTTAATTTAAAATAAAAAATAATGTATATGCATACATATATACACGCAAACATACACATATATTCAAAGTCACTTAAATACGTTGATGAGTGCTTTCTAAAGCACTCAATCTTAGAAGACAATTTACTTTTGCTTTTGGTAATGTGATATGAAATATGTCAATATTCGAAGCAGTCCCGTTCAAAAGAGTAAAGCCTGTTCCCACAGGCATAGCGGCTGGAAGACCCGTTCTTGCGTATGTTATTGAGAACAGTTTTTACCGGCGTAGTCTAGTGTAATTGTTAGGGATATTTAATGCTAATCTTTGTAGTAATGCTGGACAACTCACAACTCCTCGAACGAGTTTGACAACGTATACCAGGAGAAGCAGATCTCTTCTTACCCTCAAGGAGTTATACCCGAGCATACCCAGCAGAAATTGAGTAGGACAAATCCATAGATAGACACCAAACTCAATCATATAGAGATATCGTAGATATTTTTTTTTACTTTCTCCACCATGAGTGAGTTCTGCGCCTCCACCGGGTTCCAAATGCAAGCATTGCTTTCTAGTTTGCCACGGATCAATGAATTAAACAACGTTTTGAGCACCATTTGTTTTCAAACGACTTAGAGATTCTCACGTCATATCCCTCTTGAGGTAGGTAGAGAGGACAGAACGCCAGACTTTCCTATCTCGACTTAAATACATCCTTCGTTTCTTCCGGGTCCATACAACTACGATTTATCTGACCTTTATTTCTTTAAAAACATTATTATTCACTTGATCTAACCATATTGTTTATATTTTTTAACATGCTACATTTAGTCATAATAGTTTTATACATGTTTTTGGCTTGTATTTGTTATGTTTGGTCCTTGTACGAATTAGGGAAACCTGTAATGTGCAAAGGACCTGAAAAAATAAATTAATAAATGGAATTTAACAAATAGTTTTCTTGTACTTCCTTTACCATGCCTTTCACTTATATTTATTTGCACAAAAATAATAAAAATGTGTTCATCTGAATACATTATAAAATTGAGAATGTAGAGAAAACGTTAGTGGCTGGATCACATTCAAAGCCATTCTCTGAGTTTTTTCAATCGTTTTCAATATTTTTCGCAACACGGCTCCCTTAGGGTAGAAAGTTTAATCGGTGCGCCTTAAAAAATCTTACCAATGATCGTGATAGGTGAGCATATTGTTATCCACACAGTTCCTCGAATTTTGTAATCAAACTGACTAAAGCTATAAGTTGATGTCGTCGTTAATGGAACTAGGATTCAAAATAATTATAACAACATGACAATTAATCTAGCGTTTTCAAGCGTGTGGAATATCTCTATAATCAGTAAAAGATATTCATTATTTACTGATATCCGAAATTCAAACAGTTTAATATTGACAATTTTTTATTTTAATGTAGTATTATATAATTTTATTTTAATGTAGTATAATTTTATTTTAATGTAGTATAATTTTATTTTAATGTAGTATAATTTTATTTTAATGTAGTCTAATTTTATTTTAATGTAGTATAATTTTATTTTAATGTAGTATAATTGCCAGAAAATTAATTTTTTTTCAATTATCCCTCGCCTGCTCTGTGAGTTTATCACGGCGCACTGTTTGAAAACCTCTAGTCTAAGATGTTTGACATAATTCAAAGAGTTTGCTACAGTTTAAGTCAAATACTGACGTTTTAAAAAATATATTGCAATTAAAACTGATATTAGTTTGTCAATTTATGTTACAACTTTTTTTATGTTAGGCCAAAAAAATCACGATAAAATGGAAACTAGTATGTTAAAAATATAGTTTGAAGACGCAGTCTTATTCACTATAATAATTATATCGTAATACGAATTTGTAATGTAATTCTTTGAAAAAAACCTCGCTAACATAGTATTTATTTTAAAACGCTTGAAGCCCAGCAACTGCAAAGATCTTTGAGTAATAAACGACAAAGAAAATGAAGTTTTTCTAACTCTCAGTTAAAAAAATCTCGTTTATGCCACAATCCAAGAATGTCTTTTGTACTGTATAAAGATACAGGGTTCTAAAAGTAAAATTAATTAACAATATTGCAGTGTAGATATAGCCACCTGCCAACAACAACCTCTATTGTTATAGTTCGGAAATTCTAGGATGAGTCCTGTGACTGCTCACAAATTTGCCTCAATACAACCTTATGTTATGTACTCGTATTTACCTAAATAACTTGCTATTTATTAGAATTGAGGCTTATATTAAAGTTGATAAATTAATTAAAATTACTGAACATCGTTACAAGGTTGTATTGGGGCAAATTTGTGAGCTGTCACAGGACTCATGCTAGAATTTCCGAACTATAGTGACTGTGGTACAGTTTTATTTAGTTTGTAATAAAATTGTCTTTTTTTTCCTTCACTTAAAAATAGCTGAAGTTTTTTCGAAGAGCTTTTAAAAAATCCCTTGAGCAAAATAATCTTCTTTCATTATGTTAAGCTGACTGATATAAACATGAAAATATATATATTAATTATTTTGATCGAATGAATTTTAACATTCGTAAATATAGAAACGACGTTTACATGCTATTTTTTTTTTCAACTTTTTGAAAAATATTTTATTGTGTATAAAATAGAATATACAAGTTTCAAAATTTTAAATGAAAACTGGTCTCTACCGAATTACACTTCAAACTAGGTATTGTAATACACTTTTGTTTTATATTGGGTGTTAACATAAGTTGTGTCCGTTTTTTTTCCAATTTAAAAATGAGCACCAAAAGTAAAACAAAATGGTAAAGGTTATACGTCATTCGAAAGAAAATTTTCTGCTCTACAAAATATTTTGTGTGCTTTTACGTTACATATATTATTTTATTTGATTACAAGCCTTCAAAATGGAATGTCAAGTAGACGAAAGTGAGCATTTTCGACACCTTCAGTGAACTTCGATGAGGACCGCTTAAACCATATTATTCATGAAGATCCCCTTCAAATCACCGTATAATTGGCTGAGCAGATAAATTGTAGTCACATGACTATATACTGCCATCTTAAATCAATAAGAAAAGTCCAGAAAGTTCGGCGCTTGGGTTCCACATGTTTTGAGTGAAAACAACAAAAATCAACGTTCGACAATTTCTGTTGGTTTGCTCGCGCATCATCGAGCTACGCATGGCCACAAGCAAAGGTTCCTTTACCGCATCATTACTGGTGATGAAAAATGGTTTGAAAATGGCGATGAAGAATGTTTGAAAGCGATCTTCATGAACAATATGGTTTAAGCGGTCCTCATCGAAGTCCACTGGTCGTCCGGAAGCTCCATGTCTTTTAGGTTGAAATTACCGTCTTTGAAACGCAAAAACCATCGACGAGCTGTCCTTTAATTCATAGCATCTTCACCGTACACTTTGCAAATATCGCGAGAAGCTTTGGCAGCTTTATTCCCTCGATTGAACGCCAACATAAGGAGTCACAAACAAGTCGTAATCTATTCCAATCAACTTAACCGGAACCTTTTAAAAAAATGCTTGAAGACAGGCGTCTTACCAACAAGGCTACAGAGGTGGATAACATGATGAACTAAGACGGTTATTATTTAAATTTTTATTGCATCATTTAAGTAAAATGTTCTATTTTTTTATTGAATGGTAACGTGATTTGAAATAAACATGCATATTGATTCGAAAAACGCGATCAAGTTCACAAAAAAAATATAAATTTTCGAAAAAGTTTACGCTTTGCACGACCATATTGTATGTTATTGCACTTTTATTGTAACAGTTCATAAGATAAAGTTTGATTTTTTTCTGACGCATCCACCAAACTAAGCAAACGATACGACATCTTAAAAAGGCAAATAAAGATAAACTTAATTTTTTTTATTGCATAACACTGTCGTTTTACACAGTGCAAACTGATACATATTAATTGCCATGTGGAATCCATATCTCCTGTGTAACCCGAGAAGTGTTTAAACGAACGTCAAATAAAAACCAGCTTGTAGCCAACGATAGTGAACCCGCTACCACCTGGTTGGAAGATAGGTGTGTTACTGCGGAGTTTGTTAACCTTTCCCTTCCTGTGCTAAAAAATCCGCGCATTCCGGTGCTGTGTATTCAATACACACAGTTAAAAATGCGCGATTTAAAATCGGAAAAATAAGAATATTCATAGCCAATCGCTTAAATTAATTAAATTTGAAGTCAAAAGTGATAAAAATTGAAATTTAATTACTGAAAACATAAAAAAAAACATCGGCCGACGTTCACTAAATGGGCGAAGAGACCACCTCAAATGGATGCCCGAGAGCTACTGAAGCCAGAGAAGCGAGCTAACTGAGATTCTATTTCTTGCGTTCCCATATACCGAAGTAGAGTGAGAGAGAGATGTGAATAGCGTCGCTCCTCACCCATAGTGTTCTTTTAGAATGAATATACCTCCTCACCCATAGTGTTCTTTTAGAATGAATATACCTACACACTGGCACACGTTTGATTGTATTGGGGAATTTATTCCCGATTTTCACAAAATATCTCTGATGTGGCCGATAAGTGCTAATTATTATTAATATTTTATTTTCATTCAATATGTAAATGTATTTATTATATTTATAGAGATATTAAAGTTTTTAGAAGCAAAGTGTACTAGTAACACATCACAGGGAAGGAAGGGTTAATATTTGGTGATAACATTTTCGTATCTGTAACTGCTGAGAAAAACATCAATATCTATCATACGTAAACGTTGACTATGAGTTCTCCATGATTTTTGAAGAGTTTCACCGTTTCGTATTTTAACCCCATCGGATATTAAGCCTTTTTATGTGACTGTATCACTGTCCACAAGGGTAGGTCCGATCAAGCGTTACGACTCCTAAGGGCCTACTCATACATGCATGTTAAACAACCCTGTGTCCTCTAATTCTCATTATTATTTATAGAAATGAATAAATTCTAAGGAAAAGGGCAAAATCCGAATAGCTTTTTTTAAATACATATATACCATAGCACCATTTTCTTGTCGGGGTAGGCATACAGACCAAATTGCCAGAATTTCCCATCTCCACGCATGTTCTTCGCCTCTTCTAATCTAGACAACTTTCCTTACGACTCCTACGATTTCTTTAACTTTTTACGTTTTCTTCTTTCAAAATATTGTTCACTTGATCCAACCATCTTTCCTTGTTCTTCTTCTTATCACACCATCTACTCACATTAGCGGTTCTTCACTTTATTTAACACAACCGTTTGAAGCCACTACAAGTGTTTTTCTCAGTGCACGCGTTTCACAGCATTTATTTGTATATTTTGACGGTTCCCTCTCATACATCCAAGTCTGCACTGAAATACTGTTGTGGACTATCATATAAGCAGATTTTGAAACTATCTAGTTCTAGTATATATGTTTAAGGTTCCTGTTGACTTTGTTTCCTATCGCTACAGTACAGACCATTCGATACCTCGCGTAAATCTTCCATCATCTGAGCAAATACTACCCAACTTGCTCCAAAATTTCATTATTCACCCACATATCGCATTTATTTTTTCTTTCACACTTTTTACCACCATGATTTTGGCAACATTGATTCTCCGGTCCTCTTCGCATCACCCATACAATTTATTTATGAATCTCTATTATGCATGTTTATTTTCCTCAACGACCACTATGTATCAGCATACAGCAGTATATGACCTCTGTAGTTTCTTCATACTATGATCATATTAAATAACAAGGATGCCATAACTCATCCTTGTTTTACCTCTTTTGAAATATCGAACCACTCAGTCAAGGCACCGTTCACTCTAATACATATACATGATATACTTTGGGCGTATAATGACGCAATACCGCAGTGTTGCAACAATTTAGATATTTTTAATTTATAGTATTCGCCAGAATATCACAATATTTAGAAATAGCTACAAAATTTGCGCTCTCCTTTATTAATAAAAATAACCAAGTACAAACGAAACATATCACTTTGCCTCTGGAGTTGAGTAACCCAGCATCGACATTAAGGTTTCGACTCTGATTCTCGATAAATCCGTTTCTTCTTGTTCTGTGTAATGGTTGTTCTACTAAAATCATATCTAAGTTCTTTACCACTATAAACTAAGTGTTCTACAATTACGTAAGTCTACTTGGTAAAATATGTGATATTTTGTAATATACACACATACATATATATTGAATTTAAATATACATATTAATACTGAATAATTTTAAACAATGACTTCTTTTATTATAACTACTGCTTTTTGTATCTCCTGTACGTGTTAGTTTAAGATAAAGTTTCTTATTTTTGTCAATAATTTGAAGTACTTGTATAACTTGTCATATGTGCATTTGTATATAAAAGACACAGTTGTGTAGTAAATTAAATACATAAACATTAATTTACGTTCAACATCATAAACATTTAATATTTTCCTTACCTTACACCTTATTTGCATAGTTTGAACATTTAAAATATACACATTAAAAAAAAGACTGTTGTATAAATTATATATTCCAAGAATCAACCCCTATGCTTTTGGGATAGAGAGGCGCATACATGAAAAATAAACCTTTTACATACCGGTGTCTGATGGTTCGCTTTTCGCGTATGGTTCGCTTTTACTACTGCACAATATTAACTAACTAGTTAAAAAATTGAAATACATGTTTAAATAATTAAATATTTTCCTTTGTATGGTATCCTTCAAAATTTTCGAATTGGTGATACGGATAAACTAAAGAACGGGGTTGGTAGATAACTTTGTCTCCAGCCCCATTAGTCGAGCTTTTGGGTTGAGAACATTTGAAGTAGGTACAGAATTCGGAATTCACCATCGCACATGTTAGCAATATACTCGCGCACGTTTAGCGAGTGTGAGTATTTTTTTAATTTTCGTTGCATATTATATAATATATCGGGCTTATTATCATGTGGCAATGTCTTCCAGCCTATCAGCAAAATATTAAAAAAAAGTCTTAAGTGAAAGCAAGACAGGAATATAAAAAAAACAGAAAGCTGAAATCAAACCTACAACCAGTGCACTGAGCACCAACGCACCTCGAGACACTAAGCGAATACAAAATATCGCTGTTTCACGGTTTATGATACTGTAACACATGTTACGTCTTTGTCTGCCCTATATGAATTTGCATTTCCGTCCGGTGCGTATTGGAGATCGCTCCGGTAGTATTGGCAAACTTGGCCGGTCAATTTGAAAAGAATATTTTTTTTAATAAATTTTTTTTTTTAATTTTCACTTTAATAAAAATACTCGTAGTATTTGTCAGTATTCTTATCACATACACATTTAATCTTTAGAAATATTTAACATTTTTGGAAGTCATGTTTGCGAATATACTCGTATAATTTAATTATTGCGAATTATTTCTCCGATTCAGCGCACCAACGCACCTCCAGACCAGCCGCCGCTGCCCACAAACCTCAAGTCAGAATACAAACGTTCTACCAACAAGGTCACGGAGATCGTCTGTCTCCACGGACGGAATATTGTTATTGGACGAACTCTTGTTACGAAATCTGGAATCAAACCCGAAATCTCTGGGTGGAAGTCGACCGTCTGACCAACTAATATTATTACGAAACATCATCACCATCATAACATGTCCCTATTGGGGTAGGCAGAAATAACTGATATCTACTTAATTTCATCCTGGCACACATCTTTCGCTTTTACCCCGTCATGCATACTTTCCTATTAGAAAGACTTAGTACTCTTTCCGAATTTGATTCATTTGATCATTCCACGTTTTCTTAGATCTTCCCAAACTTGTCATATTTTCTTTACTATTTATTTCTACATCTAAGGCACTTCCCATTTCTATAATCCACATTCTTTTCTAATCTCCTCTATTTTCACACACATTATACGCAACACTCTCATTTCCACTACATTTATCTTTCTTTCATATATTTTTTTGCAAGTCATACAAATTACCCTTGTTTATTATTATGTAGTGACCGTGCGTGCGGTCACTGAACCCACTGAGGCAACCCTTGGCCGCTCGGTCATTGAACTCGCACTGTAGGGAATGCGAGACGGCACCTGGTGAAGGTCGCCCGCGCGGTCATTGAACTCACTAGTAGCGGAGAGCGAGACACCGATATATCGCTTGCCTCTCCTGCAGACCGTAGTATGAAATGTATATAGAACGTGCAACAATAACCATGTGTCCAGCGAAGCGAGACAGCGACATGTTCTGCGCTGTTCTATACATTATAAATACAGACGCTTACAATAAACTTTCTCTCTTTACTTATCTCGATCTCGACGACTTTTATTCAAACAACCTCATCCTTCTATGCGAAACCCAAGTCCCTAAAATTCTATTATCCTGACATTTCGGAAACTAGACTGCATCTCACTTTCCGGGACAACAAAACCGCAAAGTGAAACGTTGTCTTGCTTATACTCGTACATCTAAGACTAACCGCTCAAGATTGTTTATTTTGCCTCCGCCGAGACGTTTCTACTTCGTATCACTTTATTTTAATTACGGTCACAAGGCAGTATGTGGAACTTTAGCACGTAATAAACATATTCCTTTGATATTTAAATAACTTCACGTTTAAGACGTAAAGGGGAATTCCCGAGGATTTCGCTCCTTCGGCAAGTAAGTAACATAGTAACGAGATTTACTTTGGAATCTATAATTGACGTATTCCCGTATTTCTCGCTAATTATTCGGATCATTCCGCTCGACAGACCCGAGGGATTGCGATACTTCCCTTATTTTGTTAATTTGAAAGGGATTTAATGTGAATCGTAGCGTTTATTAATTTAAAGTAACACACTCAAACATCATTGATTCATAACTCAATTAATTTTCGATTTGTTTAAGGAATGAAAATAAAATAATGTTTCTTTCTTTACAGAGAAAAATATTTCCTGCTAAGATATTGTGTAGAGCTTGAGAGATGTTTGATCAGTGTTTACTGACAGGTTTTAATGCGCTTCTAAGACGACATATATGGAGAATACATGAGCGTAAAATACGAAATGACAGGTAAATAACTAGAATTATTGTACCTCAATAAACAATATTATCGCGCTTCTGAAAACTGCATTAGAACTTTCTTAAATTATTATTTTTTTAAATTAACTCTTTACTGCTTATGTATAATACTTCTATTTGGCTTGTGTTGCATTGCACTGTCTTTCACACTCGCTGTAATAAAATAGTATTATTACAAGTTTATTTTGACTATTAAATTATTTATCAGGTTAAACCTTAAGACATCTTTTTTTTTAACCTGGCGAGCTTATTGCCATGTGGAAATCTCTTCCAACCAACCAGAAATATGTTTTAATGGGCCCTAACTGAAAACCAGACTGGTATCCCATTTAAAAAAAATCTGGGTTCCAATGGGGATCGAACCCGCAACCTCCGAATCGGCAGACAAGTGTCTTACCACCAGGCCACAAAGGTCATCATCGACATCGTAGTGTGTGGAGATTTACACTCACAATACTGTAACTGTAACTTGAAAGAAGAAGAGAAAGGGAATGATAATGATGAATAGATAGATTTTCAAAACTGTTTTAAAATAATATTCAAGTCATGTCTAAAAAATCTAGATTCTAAATCTATTTTTTTTGGAATATTCAAATGACGTTTTAAATTTGCTGTTATATAAATAAATTGTTTCTCTTTACTGGTTGCACTTTATTCTTCTTCTTATTCAGTTTCAATCCTGGGGACAGGTTAGCAGCAAAGCTCTACATCTCCTCCTCCATTCCGCTCGGTCTTCAGCGATCCTCTTGAGCTCTGTATAGGAGGTGCAGTCCATATCGTGGCATATTTGCTCCAGATACTCCCGGCGAGGACGCCCTCTGCCAATCGATCCCTCAATCATTCCCTCCAGTATATTGTGCAGGAGATTTTCATGTCGCAGCATATGACCCAACCATTCTGCACGCATTTCCGATATGGTGTTTCACAGGTACATGGTTTCTTCGATCGTGCTGAGAATCTCGTCATTTGTAATGTAGTATCTCCAGGAAATCCTTTGGATTCGTCTATAGGTCCACATCTCGTTGCACTTTCATTTAACTTAAATAAATATTGGGTTCTTTTTAGTTAGACTTAAGAGACCAACACCTTCAACTTTATATAACTCATTATTTTTATATAGTATATGTTAGTTTTGTGCCATGTAACGATCTCTTTCAACCGACTAGAAAAATGTTTAATAGGCTTGAAATGAAGAACAAACTGAAAACCATTTAAAAACAAAATTATTCACGTGAATCGACTCTGCCACCTATGAGCTATAAGATAGGCGTTTTACCAACAAGGGCACGATGTATGTCGTTCTGGAATAACAGTGTATATCCAGAAACCGTGTTTTCTCTCGAGACGCCAATACCATGGGAATATTTAGAAACCAAGAAGAAAAAAACATTGAAAAGAAGAGCATGAAAATTTTAATTAATTAACGAAGAAAACAATTTTTAACCGTAATCATTTATTTTGAGAAATATTTTAACATTTAATGAACTTTTAAATTTCTGAACGTAACCCTTTGAAAAAAAACTAAACTCAACACAAAACTTTAGGAAACTTTAATATTCATGGTAATTCTCCGAAAAAGATTATTAATTTAAAAATTATTCCAGATCTTCTAATATACATAGAAATTATGTCTTGAAGTAAAAACAATATTTATACTTTTACACTCATCTCCCTTTCATATTCGCTTTGAAGCAGATTTGTAGAATATTGTGAATAAACAAAATTTTCTTCGATTCCATTGAACTAGTCATTAGAACTTTTAGAGTAGACAGGTGACCATGGCTCATACGTGTGTCGTCAATATTACTTTTTTTTAATATTTTTTTTTATCCACTGTGCACGGATTTCTCCTGTTACACAAAGAGGGTCTACTTCTAGCGTTAGCTTATTCGTTAGGAATAATATCAGCCAGGATTCTTCTCATACTGCTAGACGGTACCGAGAATATATCAACCGTGTCATTCAGTTGGTTCAATATCTCTATACCACGCGTGACTGAGTGTTTAGCCATGATATTCGTCCTGTAAGTTGGTATGTAAAACAGAGGGTGATATTAATAATAATTAGCACTTATCGGCCACATCAGAGATATTTTGTGAAAATCGGGAATAAATTCACCAGTACAATCAAACGTGTGCCAGTGTGTGACGTAGGTATATTAATTCTAAAAAAACGAGTGGAGACTATATTAATAGGTAAGTTTTTGAATGAAGTACCAAAATGGTTTTATTTGTCAGGTACATAAAACAAAAGTTTGTCGGTCAACAAGAGGCTTGCTTTTGTTCCTGTTAGTAATTTGTAATCGAAAACCATATATGTATTATAGATTTCTTCTAATGCTTAAGCAGTAATATTTAATTATCTACGAGTATACAAATTGAGAAATAGTCATTGGTAAATTCCATATTCCCTGGAATAAAAGTGTCGCAAACGTTTGTTTAGGACTCGCTCAACTATCAGGCAGATATGGATATCTCTCGGGTTCCATATGATTGAGTTTTTTTTTATTTTTTTTATCCACTTTGCACGGATTACCCAAAGAGGGTCTGCTTCTAGCGTCAGCTTATTCGTTAGGAAGAATATCAGCCAGGGTTCTTCTCATACTGCTAGGCGGTACCGAGACAATATCCACAGTGTCAATCAGTTTGTTCAATATATCTATACCACGCGTGACTGAGTGTTTAGGCATGATATTCGTCCTGCAAGTTGATATGAAGAACAGAGGGTGGTTCCTTGCACGGCTGTATTTATTGGGTACATATAAACTTAATGCTTCTAGAATCGCGGGACAGTTAAAGCAGCCTTGGAAAACCTTTATTAGGAATATCGCAATGGATTCTTGTTTCAAGGCTTCTATAGTTACACACCGTGAGAAGTTCTGCATGGTGAGCATATTTTGGATAATCACCCTTTGTTCTGTACCATAGAACTTCAGCGTACTATAACATATACACGCGTATGAAGAACATATTGAATGTATCATTTAAAAAAAATTGTTTTATTAAGTTGACTCATATAATTGCATAATAAATTTTATTTGGTGGCACAAATCATCCTGATTTAGGTGGATAGCCTATCATAAAAAAACTAGACTTTAATTGATTCATTTATTTACCGTTCATTTTAATAATAAATATGATGGGCTTATTGCTAGGCGTTAGTCTCTCTAAACTGACCAGGCAAAAGTAAATAAAGCAAGTTACATGGTCGTAAAAAATATTTCAATGAATATTCATCTTTATGAAATTTATGAAAATATACATACATAATAAAAGAAAAAAGTAAAACATTACCAATAAATTGAAAAGGAAGGAATGTCGAAGAGAAAATAAAAATCAGGAATGAAACAAGTTATATGTTATAATTGATTGGAAATTAAGAGTTTGTAAGGAATCAACATAAATCGTACCCGAAACCATCGGGTGAAAACAATGTTTTCAACAATTAAGTTGTGAAGGTAATCAGTTAAACAAAAATTGAACCATAGATCGACGTTTCGTCTGAAAGTGTTATATGGAGTAAATTTGAGTTTGAAAAAAATCCAGGTATTTAAACTTTTTTTAGACATAGGGTAATTTGTTTCACACAGAACAAGGAACCGTTTATTGAGCTCCAGTGTGTTGCTATTAGCACCAGAAGAAAAAATTTATTAACCTCTTCTCTTTTGTAACGTAGCATCTAATGGGGGACATTCGCAATATATCGCATGGTAAGTTTAACAATATAACAACACTGTTTTCGTTTATGTCAGAAAATGTTGGATTATCTTTAACCAGCAATCAATTTAAGAATACATTAACTTTATCTTCATGTCCAGTGCCGGTATCTCTAAAATTGGCGATTACTCTTGAGAATACATATCTATCTTTGGCGCCACGGAACAGTTCCTCAGCCGTCTAAATATTTGTCTCTCCGCAAATGTTACGTAACTGATTTCGCGTTGAACTGTAATTTTAATCATCAATATTTATTTTAAGAAGTGGTACTTTCGGCATGCTATGTATTTTAAAACCTCTCGTTTTACACCTGGTCGATGCATCATCTCTGTATTTGAGATATGATGAAACCACGAAATTGGAAGCATTCTCCGATGAGCTCACATTTCAAAGACTTCCAGCTTATTTAGCGATTTGGTTCTCATGGTACATGTTATGTTTCCACACCATAAACTGAAAAAGATAATATACAGCACTTAATCATCCATTGCCAAAGTTTAAGATTCAAGTTATCATTGCAGAAAACTGATCTTAATTAAAATTAATCAAATACTAAGTAAATAAAATTACAAAAAGGTAAAACAAAATTAGGACAACGAGTTTCTCACGAAATAAAAAAGATGTGGAAATACCGGAAAAGGACCCTTCTGAAATCAAAATCTTTAAAATATCCACCAAACAAGATGTGGGTTTAACAAATTGTGGAATTCTCGCGATCGGTTAATTTAAGCGTACAATTATCGCTTGCAAATTGATACTGGCTCATTCTTCTCCCTGACTCCATCCCAACTCACTGTCTGTGAAGACTGTTGGGGCCAGCTCTCCTCATCCTCAGGTTGTATGCTCTTCTGTCCCGGACTACGTCCCCTAGGCCGTGCCTCTGCATCAGGTTATCTTTTTGCACCACCCATAAATTATTTGGTCTTCCTCTGGTTGTTATTCGAGGAAGATCCATGGAGATGGCCTGGTTCACAATGTGATCGGGTGCTCTGCGTTCAACGTGCCCATACCATCTTAATCGTCTCTCCTCCATTTTACTGTTGATGTCTGTAACACCTAGACTTCCACGAATGCGTGAGCTTTTTTTTTTGTCTCTTAGGGACACACCAGCTGACCATCTTAGTATGCGCATTTCAGCAGTTTCTAGTTGCCTAGAGTAAGAGTTATACATCGTCCAGCATTCGGAGCCATAGAGGAGTGCGGGTCTGACAATCGTTTGGTATACTTTTCCTTTCAACTTTACTGGCATTTTCGGATCACATAGAACTCCCGTCATTGGTCTAAACTTTATCCATCCTACACTAATTCTATGTGTATACATCTGCTGCACATCATCTATCGCTATGGATGAGTGATCCAAGATACTTGGCTCATTACAATTGTAAAATTCGTGTATTTCTAGTACGAGTATGGAAACTGTATTGAGCCAATAAAATATATGTATATTATAATTTCTATATAGGAGAGACTGGAAAATCATTTCAAAAGAGATTTCGTGAAGACAAATCCGCCTTAACAAATCCTCTAATTTATTCTGAAATGGCTAATCATTTTTCACCGTGAAAATCACACATGTTCTATCGATGATGCCAAATTCTTACGTATCAGTAGAAACGGAAATAAATTAGATAGATTAGAGATCCTAAAAATTTCTAAGTCAGTGCATCGGAGTGAACATCTGGCAAACATACGTATTCCCAGAATCTCGCCGCTGCTCGCTGAAGTTGTCTCCTCTCTCCCTCCACCCACAATATCCAAACCGAATGTTAATCGTTAGAAGTGTGTATGTCGGTGCCAGTTCGAATATAATTCAGTCTTGTTTGTGCTCCCCTGATGATGATATGATGAAAACCTTAAAACTGGTAGGGTTGTACCGTTACATAAAGTGGAATAAACAGTGTTTGATAAAACAAATTAAAAATAGTATATATTATTGTATTCTATCAGAGAAAAAACGTACTAAAACAAATATATATATTGTAATTATCGTACAATAACTGAAATTATTTTTGTTAAAATCAATAAATCTTCAACATGTTCACGTTATTTCATTTGTATATGACATTATAACTGTCCAATTGCCCCTCAATATCTCACCGATAATGTTTGCCGAAAATCACAGACTTCCGGCATTCTCACGGTTGATGGAAATAATTGTCGTTAGCGAATTGCTATTGACACATTTTAATTACAAAAGGTTCCGTGTAATTTAAGCAGTGTAGAAACCAACTTGAGAAAATGTATCGATAAAGCCAATATACTATATATTCGTTATGTATCAGAGAACGCGTATACACAGAAACTTATAGTATCGTATTATAATAGAAAAATGTAAATTGGTTAAATGTATCGATAAAGCCAATATACCATATATTCGTAATGTCTCAGAGAACGCGTATACACAGAAACTTATAGTATCGTATTATAATAGAAAAATGTAAATTGGTTAAATGTATCGATAAAGCCAATATACCATATATTCGTAATGTATCAGAGAACGCGTATACACAGAAACTTATAGTATCGTATTATAATAGAAAAATGTAAATTGGTTAAATGTATCGATAAAGCCAATATACCATATATTCGTAATGTATCAGAGAATGCGTATACACAGAAACTTATAGTATCGCATTATAATAGAAAAATGTAAATTGGTTAAATGTATCGATAAAGCCAATATGCCATATTATCGTAATGTATCGGAGAACGCGTAGACACAGAAACTTATAGTATCGTATTATAATAGAAAAATGTAAATTGGTTAAATGTATCGATAAAGCCAATATACCATATATTCGTAATGTATCAGAGAATGCGTATACACAGAAACTTATAGTATCGTATTATAACAGTAAAATTAAAATTGGTTAAATGAAAGAAATCACCAAGTGGTTACGTATTGTCACTCTTATATAACATTCTAAAAAGTCCCGCCACCCCTCAATATCTTGCCGAAAATATTAAATGCTTCTCTGATCATGAATTTTCTGGATTTTTACAATTGACGAATTTCAATTAGTAACTGTCGTTAGTAAATTAACATACAATAGACATGTAGGGAATACCGTCGTCCCTAAATATTGTCAACACACACGGTCAACGACCGACGAAACGAACTTTGGATATGTCCAAAGTTCGCATACCAGAACATTAATATGGTTTACCCGAAAATACTATTTACGACACATTCCACAGTAGAAAGAGAACACATTACGCCGTCTCACCGTTTCGCCAATAAATATTCTACCCACTATATTGTTCGCAACGTCTGCGACCACCTCTGCACGCACAGGAGTGAGATAAAAATATATTGCGGACGCATTCACGCGCCCCGTTCTGAAATTGTATATATACCTACTTATCGATAAATAAAGATCACTTATTATTATTCACTTGACCATTCATTGCTGTTTACTATTCATTGATTGTTCACTCTCACTTTCCGCATTCCTAATCGACGTATTTTATTTTAAATACCAAACAATCAAAATCATCACGACGTACCAGTAAAGCATTCCGCTAAAGACACATATGAATTGTAAAAGGTTTCTTGTATTTATATCACAGTGTGCAAAACATTATGTTTGATGTAACACAGTTGAACTAGTTCACGAATGTGTGTTGCGAATCTGCTGTCCGTCATTACCGCCCGAGTCCGTTGTTTCTTAATTGTGGCCATTCCGACGCGGAATGAAGGCTGCCTTTTATTTGATTGCGCAATCACACGTGTTGGTGTTGTGTTTTGTAGTACATACATTTAGGTAGAACATGAACATCCACCGTAATTTGTGCGCGCACCAGAATATCTTCGAGTTCAAAACATTTCACTGTGCTATTCTTATTAAGCAGGGGTCGGGAACCATTTTTTCAATGAGTCCAAAAAGAAAAAAAATCATTGGGTTAAGAAATTTTCAGTGTACGTTTATAATATTTGTTACATTTGACATTTCTATATCATTTGTATGATCCAACGTTTAAGTCCTATACATTATTTGTAAAATTTAACATACAAATTCTCAACATCATTTGTGACATTCAACATCCAAGTCTTCTACATAATTTGTAACATTCGACGTCCAAGTATTCTACTTGTAACATCCAATATCCAAGTTATCTACATAATATGTTAGATTCAACATCCAAGTCTTGAAAATCATTTGTAGCATCCAACGTTTAAGTCCTCTAAATCATTTGTAACAACTAATACCCAAATTCTTTATATTATTTATAGTTTATCCTTTACATTACATATTTGTCACATCTAACGTCTAAGTCTTTTACAAAATTTGTAACATCTAAGTCTTGAAAGTAATTTGTAACATCCAACGTTAAAGTCCTCCACATCATTTGAAACAACTAATACCCTAGCTCTTTACATTATTTGTCACATCTAACGTCTAAGTCTTCTTAAAAAAATTGTACCATCTAAGTCTTGAAAGTCATTTGTAACATCCAACGTTAAAGTCCTCTACATCGTTTGAAACAACTAATATCCAAGTTCTTTACATTATTTGTCACATCCAACGTCTAAGTCTTCTACAAAATGTGTAACATCTAAGTCTTGAAAGTCATTTGTAACATCCAACGTTAAAGTCCTCTACATCATTTGAAACAACTAATACCCAAGCTCTTTACATTATTTGTCACATCCAACGTCTGAGTTTTCTACATTATTTGTAACATTCCATATCCAAGTTTTCTTCATTAATTCTAATATCTAATGTCCAAGTGTAACATCGTTTGTAACGTCCATCGTCCAAGTCCTCTATATTAGGTGTAATATCTAACGTTCAAGTCCTCTACATTATTTGTAACATCCAACGTCCAAATCCTCTTTATAAATTTATACATCTAACGTCCAAGTATTGTACCTCATTTGTAATATCC
Organism: Odontocerum albicorne; assembly: GCA_949825065.1. Classification (NCBI taxonomy): domain Eukaryota; kingdom Metazoa; phylum Arthropoda; class Insecta; order Trichoptera; family Odontoceridae; genus Odontocerum; species Odontocerum albicorne. The sequence continues at coordinate 3,925,274 of OX463844.1, read as the reverse complement.
AACGGCCAAGTTCTCGACTTGATTTGTAATATTCTACAAAACCATTGTTAATTTTATTTCGTTAAAAGTCATCATATAACGCTGAACAAGTGTGAAAAAATGTATTTATTTGTTAGAAATTTCATCGTTTAAAATATGAATTACGAGTCTATTGCCATACTGCAATCACTTTCAATCAAGCAGCAGAAAGTTACCCAATCGTATGCAAATTGCTAGCACTAGTATTTCCTTTAACTTTCACCAGTATTTCCTTCAATACGTAAATAAATATAAAAAAAACTAAATAAACTTTACTCATATGAAAACAGTAAAAAATATCTTTTTTAAATGTCATTAAAAAGATATTGTATTGTATATTTTTCAAATCGCTGTTTGAAGCAAGGTATCGAGAATGAGTCTTAGGGTATACTCGTATAATGCCTGGTTCTAGATTCTGACGGCATGGACAATACCGGACGACGCCGACGTGAAGAAGCAGGAGTGATTGCAAAAAAACTATTTCTACTAGCGCATAGCGCAAATCCTTGATCGTAGAAGTGCTAATATTTTGGACTACTTATTGAGGAGTTTTGAGGCAATTTAGGATGCTATATAAAAGTGACAATATATGAACCTATTGGTGATTTCCTGTATTAAATAAATTTAACTTTTCTGTTATAATACGATGACGTCATATAGGCTTTTGTGTATTCGCGTTTTTTGAAAAAATACGATATTGACTTTATTAATACATTGGCTCAAATTAATTTCCACACTCCTGCTAGAAACACACGGAACCTTTCACAACTCAAATGTGTCAATAGTGATTTGCTAACGACAATTGCACGTTGTGATTCATTACATTTTAAATGCAAATATTGAGTCTGATATTTTTTTTGTATATGTCGAACGCCATGTCTGATTTGATGGATATTTTTAATGTAGATGTCGAATTCCATGTCTGATTTGATGGATTTTTTTAATGTAGATGTCGAACTCCATGTCAGATTTGATGAATATTTTTAATGTAGACGTTGAACTCTATGTATGATTTGATGGATATTTGTAATTTAGATGTCGAACTCCATGTCTGATTTGATGGATATTTGTAATGTAGATGTCGAACTCCATGTGTGATTTGATGGATATTTTTAATGTAGATGTTGAAGTCCATGTCAGATTTGATAAATATTTTTAATGTAGATGTCGAACTCCATGTCAGATTTCATAGATATTTTTAATGTAGACAATGTCGAGTTCAGGAGAGCTCTTTCATTGCATTTCCTCAATATAAGACATGGAGGACTGGTTATTCAATTTAATATTCAGTATTTGTTTGCAAATTGCGCTATTATTTCGTATTCACACTGCTCTTGGGAGAGATTTGTTTTTTTTTTTCCTTCTGAAGTCTTGCATTGTCGATTGATTTGATTAAATGTTTTTGAGTATTTTTTATATTTCCATTATACGAGTATACAATAACTTTGTACTTTGCATCAATCGAAAGATATTTTGATAGAAGGAAACATATTAAATAATATTAAAAAAATGATAGAAATTGTTTTAAAGAAATGTACATACTATATTCAGAATTTTTCGTTTTTACGTCCTACTCGTTTTTTCGTTTTATAATTGTGACTGTGATTCCAAGAGCACTTAAGGGATGTTTATTTATTTAATATGTGATTAAATAATATCTGATAATAAACGCGTAGATCAGAATGCACTCATTAAAAAAAAATTTGCTAGTCAAAAAATATGTTGAAACTATTAAATTTTTTTTATATTTCAAATGTAATTTTTTTCCATAAACCGGTATACGGTTTTGAATGAATCATATCATTTCTATAAAAAACACATATTCTTTTATATATTCTCCAGTATATGAGTACATCAAGCTATCCAGAATGAAAACGTAATAGAACGTCCCGGGGCAAAGGGAGGATTTATTTTGCACGTTGAAGACGGATTTTTCAAGAAGTTTTCGCTATGATAACGGTATTGGCGAAATGAAAAATTCATGAAGTTATTTTAGACCGCATACCATCCGGGATTAGAATCCACTGTGACGTAGATTGTTTCCTGATCTAGCTATTTAAAGGATTATTTTGTAATGTAAAAAGCATTCTGTGTTTTTTTGTCCCGTAAAAAAGGAAAAAAAAGGCGATTACCATGTCTCCAGCATCAGCATTGTCGGGAAACACATTATTTATGTCAGCATTCCTTAGATTTCTTTTTATTTCTCTGCTTTTGAAAATGAATGGTAAATTTTTTCAATGAAAATCGATGTTTTTTATGCTTTCAAGATTAAATAATAGAATACGATTAAATTGCCAACACCGCTATATCAAAAATGAAAATACATAAAAGTGTGTTGGTGTCAACTTTGACGTATGGAAGAAGAGCGTGTCTTGGTGGAAGATGGATAAAAGAATGCTTGGTTCTATAAAGTTGCGTGCTGTAAGAAAAATACACAAATAAAATGAGAGGTGCATGGCCTCGAGGTAACACATTGGACTTCCGTGCGGAATGTTGTCGGTTTGAACCTCGCACTGTGCTACCCCCCTCGAACAACACAGGCACTTTTTCCACCACCTTCTGTTCGAGAGTATAAGGATACCTATGACTTCGGTCATGCATTCTTTAAAAAAAAGTTGGTTTTAAGTGAGATAAAAAGAGGAACGTTAACCCTTCCTTCCCTGTGATGTGTAACTGGTACACATTGCTTCTAAAAAGTATAATGTCTCTATAAATATAATAAATACTGGGTTCAGATTTTAGGTATTCCCCCGTAATACATGTACAAATTGAATGAAAAAAATAATGTTAATGATAACTAGCACTTATCGGCCACATCAGAGATATTTTGTGGAAATCGGGAATAAATTCACCCATACAATCAAACGTGTGCCAGTGTGTGACGTCGGTATATTCATTGTAGAAACCGCTATAGGTGAGGAAACGACGCTATACACGTCTCACTCTCACTCTTCATCGGTTTATGGGAACGCAAGAAATATAATCTCAGCTCTGTATGGATACCTGTTAATTCACAAATGTAATAAAATAAAACGCAGATGGCGTCGCAAACTTGCCTGAGTCTTGTGACATTTGAGAAGTGTAATTTATAACCTTTATAAAAATTGAGTCGTATATATTACAACAACGCGTTCAAATTATTGAAATATTTTAAGTATTGTAATCTCCGGAAACGGTGATGTTAATTGGCCACCAAGACCATGTGATCTGACACCGTTGGACTATTTTATATTTGGTTACGTGAAAAGCCAGGTCTATAAGAATTACTCCCAATCAATTCCTGAGCTGAAGGACGAAACTATGTGTGTTATAAGTGAGTTAGAACCGCAATTATGCCAAAATGTCATCGAATTTTTGGACAAAGGAGTGGTCATCTGTGGAGCTGCAAGAGGTAGAAATGCCGCCAAATGATATTGTTTTTTGTGTTTTAATGTCATACGTTATATTTTAATGACCAATTAAAAAAATTCAAATCAAAGTAAATTGTGTGTTTTATTGAAGAATTTAAAAAAAAATTAATAAGAAAAACCGTTCAATTTGAAAGACCTGTGGCGGTCGCACACACAATCAATGACCGATGAAATGACCTTTGCATTACTTAGCAATGCAAAACAAACAATTACAAAGTCCACGCGCCGGTCATTCAACCCATAGCCGGGAGCGGACCGCATTCCATACTAGAGCGAGAACGCACCACACCTGTCTCGCCAGTTCCGTAAATTAATTATCACCTACATACGACATTAATCGTTTTGCGAATGCAGAAACGAGACGAAGGATATCTTGCTCGCATTCCCGCAAACACGCGGGAATAGTATAAATATCTACGTTACCAATAAAATTCCTCTTCTTCCGCATGGCGATCGAAAAACGTGTTTTATTTATCAACAAATCATCATCATCTCTCCCTTAAGGACATAGCTCCTACAGACCTTTTATTTTCCTCATCTCATTGTATTACGCAGATAGAATATATTTCGGTATTCAACAGTATTTAAAAGTTTTCGTTCTATACCTGCTCGACGCTGCACCTTCATTTTTGAGACACGTTAAAACCAAGGAACTCTGACCATTCTCCGATGATTGTGTCTTCCAACAAAACAAATAAAAAAAATTATTCAAGTATTTTTGTATCGCGTCTGGATTATTGTATTTCTATTTATTCTATTCTGCCTGTATTCGCAAATATCTAGCCTTCAATCAGTTTTTAATACAACTGCTAGGCTGATATATTGTACTAATAAATATTATCAATTTTGTCCATTTCTAAAGAGTCTATTGTATATTAACTCAAGTACTACGAACGCATTGATTTGCCTCTTTATATAAAAGTCCAAACACCATATCGAAAAAGCGTGCAGAATGTATGGGTCATATGCTGCGACATGAAAATCTCCTGCACAATTTACTGGAGGGAATGATTTAGGGATCGATTGGCAGAGAGCGTCCTCGCCGAGAGTATCTGGAGCAACTATGCCACGATATGGACTGTACCCCATAAACAGAGATCAATAGGATCGCTGAAGACCAAGCGGAGTAGAGGAGGAGATGCAGAGCTTTGCTGCTAACCAATCCCCAGGATTGACAGTGAAGAAGAAGATTAAAATTCCTTAATATTCTGATATTCCACCATCCATATTTCAACACCATACGGTAGAATTGATCATTTACAGCACCTAATCATGCATTATCAATGTGAAGAATTGTAGTTACAATTACAGAGAAATTTATCTCATCTTGAGAAATCCTACAGGTACCAATTCCACTCGGCATCTGACTTCCCTATCTGGGACAAAGTCATGAGTAATCAGGGTTTCTTGATATTTTAAACTGTTGACTTGCTCTACAGGTTTCCCTGTCAACTGCAGAGATACATCATTAGGCGAATGGCGACTAAAATACATGAATTATGGTTTTTGAACATCAATATTCAGCCCTTGCTCGATACCTAGTGTATTTATTCTATTCAGTAAAAACTGTCGGTTATATATCGAAGACTATCAGTCAGGATCACTAAATTATCGAAATATTTTATTATATTCAATAAAATAACTTATATGCCTTTTGATTTATTTCCTACATTATTTTTACAAACTTTGTCCGAACGAGATTAAAAATAAGTGGTGATAGGGCATACCCCTGATACACGCCTCTTTGATGTGTGTTAATTATGTAAACCTTACATAATGTTTGTAATATGCATCCTTCTTGTTTAAAAGAAGTGGTGATAGGGCATACCCCTGATACACGCCTCTTTGATGTGTGTTAATTATGTAAACCTTACATAATGTTTGTAATATGCATCCTTCTTGTTTAAAAGAAGTGGTGATAGGGCATACCCCTGATACACGCCTCTTTGATGTGTGTTAATTATGTAAACCTTACATAATGTTTGTAATATGCATCCTTCTTGTTTAAAAGAAGTGGTGATAGGGCATACCCCTGATACACGCCTCTTTGATGTGTGTTAATTATGTAAACCTTACATAATGTTTGTAATATGCATCCTTCTTGTTTAAAAGAAGTGGTGATAGGGCATACCCCTGATACACGCCTCTTTGATGTGTGTTAATTATGTAAACCTTACATAATGTTTGTAATATGCATCCTTCTTGTTAAAAAGAAGTGGTGATAGGGCATACCCCTGATACACGCCTCTTTGATGTGTGTTAATTATGTAAACCTTACATAATGTTTGTAATATGCATCCTTCTTGTTTAAAAGAAGTGGTGATAGGGCATACCCCTGATACACGCCTCTTTGATGTGTGTTTATTATGTAAACCTTACATAATGTTTGTAATATGCATCCTTCTTGTTTAAAAGAAGTGGTGATAGGGCATACCCCTGATACACGCCTCTTTGATGTGTGTTAATTATGTAAACCTTACATAATGTTTGTAATTTGCAACCTTCTTGTTTAAAATCGGTGTGTAGACGCATGGGTTGGGAATATTTTATTCCCCTACTACATTTTGTAGATAAGCATGCTATCCAGAAAGAACATTTATTATACGGTTCAGCCACTACGTTGTACGAGTATGTGTATGTATTATTTGGCAATCATATTCTGTTATGTGAACTCTGAAAGTTCTCTACCAAATATGAAGCAGGGTGAGCGTTAACATATATTATTGATGTATCGATTTCTTTTCAGTAAAAATATTTTTGTATGTTGTTGAAACTTGGGTTTTAGGCGAATTAGAAAGACAATAGATCGATGCCTTTGAAATGTGGTGTTGGCGCAGAATGCTCCGAATACCATGGACAACCATGAGAACAAATGTGCCTATCTTAGCCGAACTAATAATAAAGGATTCATTTTCGTCATTGTGATGCGGCGTATCCTGCAGTATTTCGGTTACGAGATCTTGAGGAAGTCCCCAAACCAGGTTGAGTGACCTGAGTAGAACTGCGACGGGATCTTTAATATAGGATGCTCTCCGATCGACCCGAGACAGATTCAGATATTCAGATGGAAGGAGACCATTAACCCTTCCTTCCCTGTGATGTGTAACTAGTACACATTGCTTCTAAAAACTTTAATATCTCTATAAATATAATAAATACTAGGTTCAGATTCTAGGTATTCCTATTATGCATTGAATGAAAAAAATGTATTAATAATAATTATCACTTATCGGCCATATCAGAGATATTTTGTGAAAATCGGAAATAAATTCACCATTACAATCAAACGTGTGCCAGTTTATGACGTAGGTATGTTAATTCTAAAAAACCGCTATGGGTGAGGAAGTGACGCTATCCACGTCTCACTCTCACTCTGCTTCGGTATATGTGAACGCAAGAAATGGAATCTCAGTTCACTCGCTTCTCTCGCTTCAGTAGCTCTCGGACATCCATTTGAGGTGGTCTAGTTTTGTGAACGTCGGCCGATGTTTTTTTTTTTTCATGTTTTCAGCAATTAAATTTCAATTATTATCACTTTTGACTTCAAATTTTATTAATTAAAGCGATTGGCTATGAATATTCTTATTTTTTCGATTTTAAATCGCTCATTTTTACATGTGTATCGAATACACAGCACCGGAACGCACGGATTTTTAGCACAGGAAGGGAAAGGTTAAATAATCGTCGACGTCTGGGGCCTTCCTCAGACATAAGGGACAGGACGACGGAGAGACAGAGCTTTTTTTACGATGATGACATTAATTTTAGCTAAAGGATTTTTGAAGAAAATCAGCTTGACAATTATGAAACACATGCATGTCATCAAGCCATATCCCAGAGAAACAAATCACCAAACTTTTCTATCCAATCACGCAACTTTCACCACCTCCACATTCAAACATCTCGTTATGCACAATCTTCTGTTATTCATAATTCTTACTTTACCTTGTTTTAAAATCAAGTTTCTTTGGTATATTCATATTTTCCTCGGTCTACATTTTACACACACACCTTTCCCTTCTGACTTGTATACTCACATAGTCATTATTTATTCTCTCCACATATCCAAACCATATTTAAGTTGCTTTCTTTATCTTACGTAATAATTAATTTTATCCGGGCATAATGATATATCGGGATGTATACTGTAGGGACTACGGTCGTCCCTGAATATTGTCAACACGCACGGTCAACGACCGACGAAACGACCTTCGAACATGTCCAAAGGTCGCATACCAGAACATTAATATTGTTTACCCGAAAATACTATTTACGATACATTCCACAGTAGAAAGAGAACGCATCGCGCTTTCTCGCCGTTTTGGCCAACAAATTATCTACCCACAATATTATTCGCAACGTCTGCAACCATATCTACACGCACAGGAGTGAGATAAAAATATATTGCGGGCGCACTCACGCGCCCCGTTCTGAATATGTATAAATACCTACTTATCGATAAATAAAGATTATTAATCATTTGACCATTCATTGTTGTTTACTATTCATTGATTGTTCACTCTCACTTTCCGCATTGCTAATCGACGTATTTTATTTTAAATACCAAACAATCAAAATCATCAGCACGTCCTACTAGAACATACCGCTAAAATACATTAATAATATTTAATAACTTCTGCTCCACTTTTGCCTGATATCATATCGTCATCGCGTTGAATTGATCTAACAATGAGAGATTTTCTTCGTAATAAGGCTTTACTTTCATAAGACCTTCCTAGCAAAAATACGTTTTCGAAATTTACTGTAGATTTACCTCTTCCTAGAAGTCTTTATGTATCCCCGAGAGACACGGTAAATACTGTTTAAAGATTATACATTTGTTGTCAAGTTATAATATCGTATTCATGACATAATTCATGGATGAAATAAACATTATTTTTAACCTTTCCTTCCCGGTGTTGGGTATCTTCTACACGTTGCTTCAAATAACCATCAATATCTCTATAAATACAATAAATACAAGGTTAAGAGTCTAGGTATTCCTCCATAATATATTTACGCATTGATTTAAAAAATATAATAATATTAATAATAATCAGAATTTATCGACTACATCGTAAGTATTTTCTGAATATCGGAAACAAATTCGCATTTAAACGCTGTGAGTGCCTCGATCTTGGGTCTTGACGATAGGTGAAAAGTATGCGGGAAACGCGACACTATATTCGCATCTCACTTTTGCATACGTCACTGAATAGCGAGGAGCGCAATTGTCTCCACCTCGCAAGTGTAAGCCACGCCCGAGTTAGCCCCCAACCCTGCCGCGCTGCAGTAGCTGTTGAGCTGGCAACGAGACTAGACCTACGCCCGTTCCGTGAGCGTTGCCAGATGGTTTTTTTAATGTTTTCAGCAAATAAATCTCAATTATTATAATTTTTAACTTCAATTATAATTAATTAAGGAGATTATCTATGAATGTTCTTATTTTTCCGATTTAAAATCGCAAATTTTTGATCACGTACTCACTACCCAACACCGGAACACGCGTTTCATTTTTATCACCGTAAGGGAAGGGTTAAGAAATAACACTTCACCGGTATCAGTTTGAATTTATTTTATTACTAAAACGAATTCGGTTATTTACTAATTTTTTTCTGATAATATTGTCACTTTTAGTTGCTTGATAAATATAAGATAATTGCCACAAATATTTCAGTTATTCTGGGTATTATTTTTATAGTTTATAAGAACCAATTTTTAACACATATTTCGAAAGACAAAACAGTTACGAAAAAGTTGTGTCTTAAAAGGTGTGCTTAAAATGTTTAACAAAAAAGCCCAACAAATTAAAATTAGTATCGCAAATTTTAATAGACAACATGGTAGAGGAAGACCAAGAAAAATGTGGTTGGATGAAGGGAATGATATTTTGAAAGAAAATCAGAGAAATAGAAGGAGTTGTCTAGATAGAGTAATTTGGCTCTCTCCCCTACATTTTGCTCTTTTGCCAACCACAACAAAGAGATCGCGAGACGATATACTCGTATATGTATGGATGCCATAAACTATGTTTTTTATGTATAAGGTTAGTATTATTTTCTTTAAACTTGATTTAATAACCACATAATCAAACGGACATAAAGGGTCTTTCAAATTGAGCGGTTTTTTTAATTCTATTTTTTTAAATTCTTGAATAAAAAACACAATTTGCTTTGATTTCAAAAAACTTTTTATTGGTAATTAAAGTATAATGTATGACATTTAAACACAAAAAACAATAACCGCCAAATGTCTACCTCTTGCAGCTCCACAGATGTCCACTCTTTTGTCAAAATTTTCGATGACATTTTGCCATAATTGCGGTTCTAACTCATCAATAACGCGAATAATTTCGTCTTTCAGCTCAGGAATTGATCGAGAGTCATTTTTACAGACCTGGTTTTTCATGTAACCTCAGAGAAAATAGTCCAACGGTGTCAGATCACATGATTTTGGTGGCCAATTAACGTCACCGTTTCCGGAGATTATTGTACAATACATAATAACATATAATTCAACAATTTGAACGAGTTGTATTGTATACGACTCCATTTTTATAAATGTCATACATTACACTTCTCAAACGTCACAATACTCAGGCAAGTTCGCCACGCCATCTGTATTTTATCCAAAAATAAAAAAAACCGCTCGATTTGAAAAACTCTTTTCTATACTCAAATGGGATTCAAACATATTTCTTTGGAAGCTTATTAAACTTGCTTTGCTTTCAGGTGGCATTTCCGTATCCTAAGCATGCAGATTATCACCCCATAATAATAAGATAAACATTTTTTAATGACTGTTTAAACTAACCGCTGAAAAAAGATACCGTTATTTTTCTGCTGAAAAGTTATTTTTATGCTTTCTCAATTTAAATTTTTAATTCTTTTCAATAATGTAGTAATTGTCTTAACGAAATTAAGTCCACAATTAAGAGAGCGCCCGTAGAGCGGGAGATTTCCAATAATTGCCGATTAATAATGAAATCCACCCGAACATCCTTAAATATTCCAGCTGGGGCATTAATTAAAAGCCTGTAATTTCCCTTTAAATTTCATCGGAGTTTTTTTAATGGAATTTAAGTAAAGTTAAACTGGTTTTTGCGGTAATTGGTTCATCCACATCACAAAATTTTCACACTATTTCTGATGTTTTCTTGTTCTTGTTATCTTTGAAACATGATATGACGTACAATCCAGACTTCTATTTTTAATTTTTACAATACGATTCCCTGAACAGACGGTGTTACAAATATGAAAAAGGTAATTTTTAATTAATACAACCAACTCCATGACTTTTCATTGTAAGGCATGTAACATAGTAAGTAGGTTGTGAATACTTGTAGGCAATTTATTTTAAAAAACGTTATAAGTAAAATGATAACTCACGTGTTTTTGACTTTCTTTTGTCCTTTGAAAAAATTCAGTGCATTTTTAACTGTCTCGAAATTGATTTCGAAGTTGTCACTAGACTAACAAATGTCGACTATATAATGCAATGTAAAAATTGCATTTAATTCTTTATATTTAACCCAAATATCATTAATATATGACCTGAAGATAACCACTAATATAAAAAGAATATACGTTTATCCTTGTCTTAACGAAAAAATTAAATATAAAAACCAAAAAAACGTAAAATAACGTACACATTCATAATTTTTAATAAACTTTTACGACAAACGAGATAAATGGCGCCAAAAAAATATCTTGACAAAAAATAATTGATAAATTATGGGAAATCCATTTAAAATTGTTAAATGACTTTAAACAAAGAAATCTTCTAACGCGACAAAAAAACTAATATTCACAATCTTCAATAGAGAGGGCAGTATCCGTACTTATAATAAAATATACCATAAATTTGTCAAATTGGTAAAATAAGCTTAACAATATTAACGCGCATATAACCGCGATGACTTCTGTGATACAGATTAATTATGCGGATAATTTCGTCTTCGGCATTGCCACAGTTAAATACTGAAAAATGCTTACAGTATCTCAATCATATAGTGAGAGGCACAAGATACATTATTACACAATTGATTATCCAGAGAAAATAAATAGCAAATGAGGCTGAGGAAGACGACCTATCTCTTGGCTGAGGAAGACTTGGCAGAGGTAGACGTCGCATCTCTTGGCAGAGACAGACGTTCATCTCTTGGCAGAGGTAGACGTCTCATCTCTTGGCTGATGAACTTGTCGAAATGGTTTGGTTACAGTACTATTGAATTGTTCCAGACTGCAGTGAACAGTATAAGCATTGTTATAATGATGGCCAACTTTCGATATGAGACAGTACCTCTAGAGGAAGAAGTTATACAGGATAACATTAACAAAATAAATATTTTGATGTAAAAGCAACTATAGAGTGCTAATACATAATAACACAAACAGCCCATCCTTTAGTTTATATAAAGAACCACTGGCGTCTGACTGTCTGAGATGTGGTGCTACAGGCACATGGCCAGGGTCCATTGGTCAGATCACATCTGAAACGACGAGGTATTGAGCGGGGTTGAGAAACATGGCAACTCCTAAATAGAGTTGTCCAACAACGATCCAGTTGGATAGGTCACAACATCAGGTACCCAGGCCTGCTCTTTACCATCGTCGAGGGAATGATTGAGGGCAATAACCATAGACGCCGCTCCAGATATAGCTTCATGGACTGGGTGATCCGGGATGTGCGCTGTGGCAGCTACCAGGAGATGAAGAGACTGGCGGATGACAGAGATGAGTGGAGGGATCGAGTGCTTGGTGCAGACTAATCCTAGGATTGTAACCCAGAAAAAAAAGAACCATTTCACTAAGCAACGCCTGTGACGAAGTGTTTTATTTTTTTGTTTTAAATATTTTTTTTCAATGATTTTCTTATAAGTCATGATTTGGTTTGTGTTTTCAGCGATGGCCTGGTTTATCGATCCAAGGGGGTGATTTATAAAATTGACGATATTTTCTATAATTTTTCTCGAAGAACTGAAAGTCACCGACAGATAATACTACGAGTTCTCCGATTCCGTGTACCAATCGCACGTGGCCAAAAATACGGTTTTGAGAGGCTTGTGGTCACTGGAAACGTGAAGGGACGACGCATAAGAGGAAAAACCCTAATATGATGGACTGATCAAATGAGGGATAAAAATACATTAAAAAATAATCCATTTTTTAAGGATAATTGTACCTCCTTAATATTTCAACACGGACAATTATCCGAAAAATCTCATTACAGCAAATAGTAACATAACGGAAAAAATAAAAAGAAAAATGTATCTTTAGGTTTTTCCGAAAATTACTTTAGCACGATAAAAAGGTCATCTGTTGATTCTACCGCATAGAAAATGTCGGCAGTGAAGACTTGAATGAATCTCCTATTCAGACATGAACGGGGATACACTGAACACTTGCACAATATATACCCATTTCAATGGCGTGCGTTCAAACTAGTTTTTTTCATCTATTTGTAGGAAGATCTCCTCAGTCAAGTTGGTAAGTCTTTTATTTTCCATTTGGGGGTTTCACTTTTGGATTTCCGATGATACTCAAAAACAAAAAAACCGGAGTCGCAATCTGGTAAAACAGTTCAGCTCATAACGATATTAAGATGCGCTAGACCAAAGATTCCCAAAGTGGTCTATATAGACCCCCAAGGGTCGATTTTGACTTGCAGGGGGTCTATGTCAGCGAGAAAAGAAATTGAGGATGCACGAGATGTAAATGGGGGTCCACGTGACCGGATCCCATTTAGGCAAATCATCATCAATATTTAGAGGTTCCGTAAATGTCTTATTACACCTAACAAAGATTGTGTGTACATAATACTTATATTAGACATAGAAAATACTTATAACAAAGTAATTTAATGTAAATCACTGAACTTGAAGATTTAAGACCTCACTAATTTGAAGCCAAATATTGAACCATTGCTATCAGAGCATCAGGTCCATCCCTCTATTAACAGTATTATTTGTGTATTAATTTTATGTAAGAATTTTACTAGGTTTTGATTGGTTTCTTTCCAAATCCAAATATTTACTTGCATTTTATATATTTTCAATAAAAGTATGAATACATTTTTTACATGTTTTTCTTTTTTTACAATTGTCGACTCTACAAAAAAACCTTATCAAGGTGAACAGCACTGTGTCAGCTGTAAAAAACACATTTGGAGTTAATAAGTTTAGGAAAATTCAATATAAGGCAGGCAGGGGTCTACGGAAAACAAAAAAATCACCAAGTGGTCTACAGTGTGAAAAAGTTAGGGAAACTATGCGCTAGACTGATGCGAGTGTTGTTACATCTTTACGTGCGGGGTAGTCTTTCCAACACGTATCTGACTAACCGCCTACACTAATGGTTTAGAGAGCAAACTCTCTTCAAGGGCGCTCCAAATTAGGACTCAAACCCATTTTTTTAAAGTAATCGTCATTACAAAAAATACAACAAAATAAATTTATTATACTTGAGAAAATGTAGCATGGTCCCTGTGACAGTTCACAAATTTGCCCCAATACAACCTTGTAACTACGTTCAGTAATTTTAATTATTTTATCAACTTTAATATAAGCCTCGATTCTAACAAATAGCAAGTTATTTAGGTAAATACATTACATAAAACTAACAATAATGACAAATTAATACATCTTGTTACAAATTAGCAAAACTGTGGCAGTTTGTTAAAATCAAATAATATTTGGCGACGTTTGTCAAAAGTCACTACGTCAGTCTGCATTGGCTAGGGATGCGGTATACGATAATTGTTTTTTTTTATTTTTTTATACCTCAAATTAAATGTTCCTAATAAGTATTAATTCATAGTGGATCTTGGCCTATTTAAAGATAGATATAAATCATACAATACATTAGAAAGTCAGTATCATGAAAATTAGGAATTAAAACGTCAGTTTAGAGAAAAACTATTTTTCGATTTATAAAAAAAACTATTCTATTTGTAAAAAATCCAGTGTCATGTCAGGTCCCCCAACGTTGAATATCACCTGAGAGTAGACATATTTGTCCCCGGCAGCCTGCAAAAGATCTCCAACTCCCCTGATGACAGTCCAATTACGTATATTGCAGAGCCAAGAGATTTGCCTACTGGCAACTCCTCTTTGACCCTCTATTTTGCCTTGGATGATCAGGTATAGTAATTTGTACTTTGCTCCTCTAAGTACATGACCCAAATAGGACACCTTTCGCATTTTAAGATGAGTCAGCAACTCTCTATCAACTTTGGCTCTTTGAAGAACCCTTGTGTTGCTGACCATATCCGTCCAGGGTATCCGTAGCATTCTCCGGTGCATCCACATTTCGAATGCTTCCAGTCGGTTCATAATACCAACTCTGAGGGTCCATGATCCCACTCCATGCAATTCCATTTGGTGAATAAGCGCTTTTGGAATACAAATTTCCGCTTTTCCTTTTTTTCCGAAATTTCGAACCTTTTCCGAAATGTATTGGAGTATTACTCTACAATTTGGTCACCAAACAATCATACCAAAATATCAATTTTAATCTTGGCATTCCACCTAAAATGCTTGACTTTGATCTATTACTAAATTACATCCTTAAAATCTCTAATACCATTGATAACTCCAATATATATTTCCCCAAATAGGTGTCTGCACTTTTTTTTTTAAAGTTCATATGTGTCAATAGCAATTTGCTGATGACAGTTGCACGTTTTAATTCAATCGAGATAATTTCACAATTGGGTTACTCCGTGTCTGATATTTTTAATATTACTCTTGCTGAATTCAGGCGAGTTCTTTTCCGGCAATTTCTCAATTCTCAGGTCTTGACTGGGAGAATGGTAATTTAGGTTTGTCTTATTTTTTATACTTTATTGAATTTTGTATATTGTTGATTGTATTCGAGAATGTTTTCTTTCAGTGTTAACATGGTAAATATTGGTGTTAGCATTTGCCGTATGTGTTCTGAATTATGTAGATACTTTATCTTTTTTTGTTAAATAATTTGGTATAGCACCATTTCCCGATCTTTACGATCACCCTAAGAGCGCTTTCTAATAAGATTAACAGAAAATAAGTGAATTGGTACAACACACTTTCGTTTTCTTGTAGTTAAAATGTTTCCAATATAAGATCAACTTTGGAGAATCCGAGTTGAATGATACAACTTTAGATCATGTGCTTTTCGGGTTTCCTTTACATGACATATTTAATTTACAAAATGACACATCTTTGCTATATCTTATGAAGGTTATTTTTCATCATTTTAAAAATAATCAACTTAAATCAAAATATGAACTCATTTTGAAATATTTTTGTAAGTGTTTTAAGACAATTTGGTAAAGAGCTGTTCCAATAGATTTTACGATCCCCTGAAGAACGTTTCCCTTAAAGCTCGATAGAAATTAAAGGAGGTGTCAATAATTTCGCTTATAAAAGTGTCATCTGGCTACCTAGTATAAAGCTGTAAAAACACACAAATTCAGATGTAAAATGGACTAATAATTGAACCAGTCCGAAAGTAAATCCACCAGATATCGAATATAGGGCGCCCACTTGCTTAGCATGAATATTTACCGTTAGACTACATTCGCCAACATTTATTTAGTAACTAACTTATAAGTGTCGTTTATATTTTCAATACAAAAAGCGAAATGTTTGGATTTTATTCATAAATATCATATATCAAGTCCGCCACTGTTTCCTTATACTCATCTTTTTCTTTAGTTATATATTATACTGCGGTAGTGTATTTGGCCAAAATAATTCCATAAAGAAGCAATATAAAGGAGCCTCACTCCATCAACCACTGTACGGAGAGGAGGATGTGGGATTGTGTGTGGATCCTAAGCAAATGTGTTTCCCCAATATAAAGGGGGTACGGGAGCAGAACGGGGGTTGGTTGACGTTGCCATCTGGGCAACGCAGCCGCTCGCCTGAGCGTGAAATCGCTCTTCTTATTTGCTCGGCTAATTTTGTTAGTCGTGTGTAGCATTGCCAACTTGCCCGGTGAGGACACTGATTTCATACAAGGGATGTGAAAACTTTTTATTTGTTTTTTTTCTCGCATTCTTAAGAATGGGAGATATTGAAATAAGGGCGGATTTTTTCTATCGATGCATTTCTATCTTATCTTTAGTCGAATATCTGAATAATTGGAACAGAAAATTATTTTATAAAAATAGTAATATTAACATTGTAATTTATTAAGACAAACACTGTTTGTTCCACTTAATGTAACGGTATAACCCTACCGGTTTAAAGGTTTTACCCTCATCATCGGAGGAACATAAACAACAGCCTTGTTTGTACTTCCTGATGATGAACTGAAAACTTGAAACCGTTAGGGCCATGCCGTTATTTTAATTGGAATAAATAATGTTTGACCATATAAATTACAATATATTTAAACCTTAACAGTGCTGATGCCTTAACTATTAATAATAATAGAACAATTTACAAAATGCCGTTTAGATAATAAACTACCCTCAAGAGCGATCCACCTCAAGATTCAAACGCACTATTATTGACAGATTAAAAATATTACAAAAAATTAGTAATAGGGTAGGAAATTGGAGGCCGTGACGACTTGATAAGGTACTTCCCCGTATCTGCATAGGTTTGGAAAAAATATTTGATATGAAAACTACAAAAAAATTACCAAGGGATGACGAACTACAAAGAAACCTTTCTAGATCTTCCGATAGGTGATAATAATACATTTGGCCTCAGGTAGAGTAAAAAACATTATAAATTGTATCAGGCATCTTCTAAGTGTAAGTACAATCGAGTTCTAGTAAAATTCACCACTGAGTTAAACCTTTTAAAGGTTTGCCGTGAATCGAACCCGTCACTCCTGGGTATTTAGCAAAGCTCGGCTTTGTCATCGACGAATTAATGATTTATCTGAGATTGTTACTTGTGAAATATAACTTCGGATACATTTATTTGATGGTTTTACATATTTATGATTCGCACAAATATAAAAAAAAAACGTTAATTTGTTCTCTCGCAGTCAACTACCTCGGGGAATTAAAACATTCAATTTTTCCACAGTGTAAATTTTGTACTGTTGTGGTTTGCACCTCACAATATATACTTCGCCTTATTTGAGAGTGGCTCTCCTAATATTCCAGCTTCAGGTTCGAGAGTTTGGATCATCTTCCTGCCGTAGTGACTTATTGAAATTATTTAAAAAAATGTTTATCAGTCAATTATACTATTTATAACGAAAAAATTTATAACGAAATATCTATACTATTTATAACGAAATATCATTCTAAAGAGAATTGAACCAAAAGTAGAGAACATCCTTTCCAGAGACCAGTATGGCTTCAGAAGAGGTGTGGGAACCAGAGAAGCAATACTGTCTCTACGAATACTACTAGAAAATAGAATAAAAAGAAACCAAAACACATACATCGCATTCATAGACCTGGAGAAAGCTTTTGACAAAGTAGAATGGAAAAGACTCTTCGAGATTTTGAAGAGCATTGACATCAAATACAGAGATAGACGTATAATCCAGGCGCTATACAAGAATGAGGCCGCTATAATCAGATGTGACGAGGACACAAAGGAAGCCAATATAAGACAAGAGGTAATCCAGGGATGCTCTCTGTCACCTGTTCTTTTTAACGCCTATATACAGAGCGCGATTGACGACTTGAGAGAGAGAATGAGTCACAGAGAAGGTGTAAAGATACACGGGCAAAAGGTGGATATGATAAGGTTCGCTGACGATATTGCTATGGTTGCTGAAAGTGAAGAGGAACTACAAGAGGCCTTAACAACTATGGAAAGCATTCTTCAAAATAACTACAGTATGAAGATAAATAAAGACAAAACAAAGCTGCTGACTGTAGGCCGAGCGCAACACCAGATGAGAATAGTGATGTCGGGTAAACCACTAAAGAACACCAAAGAGTTTGTCTACCTCGGGAGCAAAATAACATGGGACGGTCGGTCTAAGAGCGAGGTCGACAGCCGTATACATCAGGCCAGACTTGCATTTAATAAAAGGTCGAAAATAATAGAATCAAATAATATAGACCTAAAACTGAGAATACTCCTCATCAAGACCTATGTATGGAGTATCTTGATGTACGGCTGCGAGACATGGTGCCTATCCGAAAGAGATAGACGGAGACTAGAGGCTTTTGAGATGTGGTCCTATAGAAGACTATTAGGAATTTCCTGGAGAGACCACATCACGAATGAAGAGGTTCTCCAACGAATCGAAGGAGGAAGGCACCTGCTCAGGATCTTGTCCGAAAGGCGTGCAAGATGGATCGGTCATATAATACGACAAGAGGGCCTTTTGCATGCCATAATGGAGGGTATGACCGAGGGGACAAACTCTAGGGGACGCCCACGCCGAGAGTACCTGGAGGACCTGTTGGTGGACGTGCGCTGCTCAACATATACAGATTTAAAAAGAGCCGCACAGGACAGGGAGGAATGGAGGAGAAGAGTTGAAATTGCTGCAAACCAGTCTTAGGACTGCAACCACAGAGAGAGAACGAAAAAAAGTGAACATCATGTTAAGTATATGATTTTGTTTAAGAAGAAACAGACCTTATGTTTTTATGTTAGATGATAATTAGGCGACGAAGACAAAACAGAACTGCTGAAATTTAACACTTTTTGTTAATACAGCTGTAAAATTTATTGCTTGAAATGATTTTTTCCCTCTCTACCATATTTTGTTCCAAAGTCAATGATTTTCGGTATTATTTTTTCATTACTATGGTAAACTTCAATATATCAATTGGTGAAGGATACAAAGTCCCTGTTACGCTTTTCAATAGGACCTATCGAAGAGCGTGACGGGAGCTTTGTTTTCATTAATCGATTATTCAGCTTGAGAACCACTAGAGTAGGCATTCGTCATCGCACGACTTGGTAATATTACTCTTCACGTAAATAGACTACACTTGTATTATTATAAGACAAAGTCTTTAAGCAAACTGGGGCTCGAAACAAATCCAATGCCCCCAAGTAGAAGTCAATCGTTTTACCAACTAGGTCACTGGGGTATCAATATCACCATATCTAAAGAGTAGAAGTGAATATAGACTTATATTTAAGTATGAGTTAAATTACAAAAAATGGGATGAATCTATCATTATATTTTCATAAAAAAGTCAAGAATTTGATAAATATATTAATTTGACAATATCTTATTAAAAACTCAACTGTCAGACTCCAATGACTTAAAATAAGACAGCCAATACATCAACCCTCTTTGGAGCATGTAACACTCCAAAGTGACGTTAGTGTGAAAAACCGTTTATTTCCGAGCATGAACTGTCCTTCCAATCGAATGATAGCAGAATCCTTAGTATACCAAGGCATCACACATAATTATGTTTTGCGGTTCATTCAGCTCGACTTTGGAACAACCTTCCTGGCTCAATCAAATATGCTACATCCTTATTGATATTAAAAAATAAACTAAATTTGCATTATTTGTCTCAAAAATATTCCTCTTTGTCAAGTCCCATACAATGTTCACCACTTTCACAATTTTCCTTGAAATCTATCTTTTATTTTATGTTTTCATATACTCATACTATATATGACTTTCACACACTTTATTTAAAACACGGTCATTAATACCAGTAATTATCGTGAAACTTTGCTTTAAAGCAATAAATCCACAAGATTTTACTAACAATCAACAGTTGTGAAAAGGACTGGACTTAAAATACAATTTTTTTGTTTGTTTATCTTTAAAATCAAATACGATTTTTCCCACAAAGGGTGAGTGTTTTAAAATGTAGACAAATTAAATTAATTAAATGAAAATACTTAATCTGGGGTGTATGATAAACAGACTGATGGCGTTGAACCATTCAAAAGGACTCAAAATATCACATTATTTGGAAATATGTCACTTTGAAACCTAGGCATCCTTGAATGATTCTCTTTAACTTCCTCTGTAGCTTTTTGTACTCCCTTTTTTGAATACTTTTCCAGGAAGTGGACCCTGAGTCACTGGTTAGAAACAACGATGCGGTTAAAGGTGCATATCAACGAGCTTAGGCAAGAGAAGAATTTTAATGATGTTCACCAGCTTCTAATCTCCTATTATTAGACTCGACATAGCATCGTGATTATTTCTGTTTTAATCCCTGAAAACTAAAGATTCATGTACGAGGCGTATCCAGAAAATAAGTGTACTGAGGCTCTCACGACCGGATGGATTTTATTTTCGACATGTTGGCTACACTTTCGTGTAGCCTGACCCTTCCCCTCCGTAACGAGACCGGTTCGAGGTCAGTACGTTAAGAAGTGTCGACACGACAACACGTTTTGTGAAAAATGTCAATCCAATCTCCCGCCAAGTGCGAAATACGCGGCGTCATCCGTTATCTCGTTTGGAAGGGAAAACCTCCGGTTGAGGTTAATGAGGAGAAAACTGCATATGGTGATAAAGCTATGAATCGTACGAGTGTGTACAAGTGGTGTCGCGAGATTAAAAACGGTCGTACGTCTGAGCATGATGATCAAAGGAGCGGAAGACCTTCAATTGTGACTGACGAAATTGACGAAATTGTTTTGGGACTGTCAAGGCATAATTTTAATTGAATATATGCCTCAAGGGGAGACCATCAACTCTGCAAGATACTGTGAGACCCTAAAAAAAATGCGGAGGGCGATTCAGAACAAGAGGAGAGGCATGCTGACAAAGGGAGTCTGCCTGCTGCACGACAATGCCAGACCACACACGGCCAACGCCACGAAGGAACTGCTCGTCTCGTTTAAATGGGATGTCCTGAACCATCCCGCGCATTCCCCTGACCTAGCACCTTCAGATTACTATCTCTTTACCTCCTTGAAGCTGTACATGGGTGGAAAAAGGTTTTCAACCGACGAGGAGGTAAAGGAGGAGGTGGAGAAGTGGACGGAGGGGTTGGCGGGAAACTACTTCGAGGAAGGCATCAAAAAGTTGATACCCCGTTTCACCACCTGCATTGAGAGGAATGGCGACTATGTTGAAAAATAGCTTACATATGTACTACGGTAACCACGTAATTTTTTTGTTTAAATAAAAAAAATTGTAGCCTACAAAAATTCAGTACACTTACTTTATGGACTTACCTAGTACTTCGATGTCGAGTTATTTAGCGTTTTATCAAATGTTTCAGCTATAGCCTTGTGAAGCTCCATATTAAACTATTTAATAAGAAATAACTTTATTATTCCACTAATTACATTTATTAACGTGACACATGTTTCTACCTTCTATCTCGAGGTACTCTTCAGACAGAAATCGCCATTCATACATGTGAAATATTGATTAATGTAAGAAGCGAAATGAAAAAGAAACCTATAAGTTGGTTTAAGCATATAGATCCAATGAGTTGTGAAAGACTGACAAAACAAATTGAAGAGGATGAGAGAGGAAAACTTGGTTTAAGTAAACGAAACCTTGAAGGTAGTAAATATTAAACTAGAGAAACGGTGGAAAATGTGGAGATGTGGAAAAACATGTATGTATTGATAAGAAAGTTAGGTGCTCTATTCATTTTGTCTACTTTAACTAGAAAGCGACGTGATGTTATATATAATATATTAAAACTGATAAAAACAAATAGTATTTAACTGTAGCAATCTATATTATTCAATTTATATATTTGTTAATAAAAAACCAGTGTAAAAAATACACTTTTTTTATCATGTTTTGCTTTTGTTTCTAGATGATTTTCGTAGCCAAATTGGTAAGACAGTAGTAGCTGGTTTGATTTCTGACGTTGGAAAAGACTGCCGTATGGCAATAAGCTACCGATTTGTAACATATAATATACAACGAAACAATAATACCACACGTATCGATTAATTAGAACTGCAATTATTGCAGTTCATTGGTACTTGTCACAAATTGTTTTTAAAAAATATTTATTTAATTAACTGTTTTTTTTTTTATTGAATTTGGATGGACTTATAATTTTTTACTGTCTTACTCAAATGTTTATTTCACTTTTTCGAGAAATATGAATGTCTTAATTTCGAGCACACACACCTTCATAAATAATGCAATCTTCATAGCTTCCTCAACATTTTACCGCTCATAAAACTTCCTCGCATTTCGCCAACTTATGTCTGAAATTATTTTAATTTTATTGGTATATACAAATTTAGGCAATTACACATGTGGAAAAAATAATATCTAACCTTTTATTAGTACTAATAAAAACTTGAGCACACTTCCATTGCATTTTAAATTTGGGTAAAGGAGAAATTGAAAAAAAAAGTATCGTTCGTCAAAAATATTAAAAGTTTAACATTGCAACATAAATTATATTATATTCTGCTAGTTATTAATTTATGATACAGCAGATGGTTTAAACTTTTATTTTATTTAATAAAAATCAGAGAAATTATAGGGGTGGTATGAACAGGTGTATCGATATAGAAAAGGTGAAAAATCTGTGTTAGAATAGAAAGTCCGGCACTCTGTCCTAAATATCAGAGAGATGGCGTGATGGTATTATTAATATTTTGATTTATTTATTTGTTTATTTTCTCAATACAGGCTTAGTTCAATTACATTGAAAATACAAAAAAAGTTAACAATAAAAAAAAATTATGTAAAATAAAAAAATTATGCAAAATAAAAAATAATGTATATGCATACATACGAGTATATCCTTTCCTTCCCTGTGTTGGGTATCTTCTACACGTTGCTTCTAATAACCATCAATATCTCTATAAATATAATAAATACAAGGTTAAGATTTTAGGTATTCCTCCATAATATATTTACGCATTGATTTAAAAAAAAATATTAATAATAATCAGAATTTATCGACTACATCTTGAGTATTTTGTGAAGATATCGGAAACAAATTCGCATTTAAACGCTGTGAGTGCCTCGACCTTGTGTCTTGACGATAGGTGAATAGTATGCGGGAAGCGCGACACTATATTCGCATCTCACTCTTGCATACTCCACTGAATTGCGAGGAGCTGAATTGTCTCAACGTCGCAAGCATAATCGTAAGCGCCGGGGTATGCGACTGATGTTCCGCGCCACAGTAGCTTCTAGGCTTGCAAATAGGTTAGACGTACGCCCGTTCCGTGAGCGTTGCCAGATGGTTTTTTAATGTTTTCAGCAAATAAATCTCAATTATTATAATTTTTAACTTCAATTATAATTAATTAAGGAGATTATCTATGAATGTTCTTATTTTTCCAATTTAAAATCGCAAATTTTTGATCGCGTACTCACTACCCAACACCGGAGCACGCGTTTAAATTTTAACACCGTAAGGGAAGGGATATACACACAAACATACGAGTACACATATATTCAAAGTTACTTAAATACGTTGATGAATGCTTTCTAACGTGCTCAATCTTAGAAGATTTTTTTTTCGCTTTTGGTAATGTAATATGAATGTCCCGTCCAAAAGAGTTAAGGCCGTTCCAATAGGCATAGCGACTGGAAGACCCGTTCTTGCGTATGTTATTGAGAACAGTTCTTGCCGGCACAGTCTAGTGTAATTGTTAGGAACATTTAACGCTAATCTTTGTAGTAACGCTCGACAGTTCACAACTCCTCGAATGAGTTTGACAACGTATACCAGGAGACGCAGATCTCTTCTTACGCTCAAGGAGTTATACCCGAGCATGCCCAGCATAAACTGAGTATGATAAAGCCATGTAACATACGTATGTGACTTAAACAATGTTTAAATCTATCATTAACTTTTAAAACACATTGATAATGAAAAGTTGTAGTGCTTTCGGATTCTTCGACAATTTTAAGCGTTTCGTTGAAAAAATGCAAGGGTATTTTTTTTCTTTTCAAAACTTTTCAGGGTTTCTCGTGGGTTAATTATACAGTTAGTCGTTGTATATATCATACATCACATCTTTTGAACATTCTTTGGTGATAAATTATTATTTTACTTAAAAGTATGGACAGAGATTTTACAATTATAGATAGTTTTACCGTGCACATATCTACTTTACAAAGCACATTATTCTGAACAATTTGAGGTTCATCAATTAAAATTCATTACTCCTTACAATCAACTTGTTCTCTGTACTGATTGTTACCAGTATTTTATTGCAATATGAAAACACCTAATGTATTCTAAAACTTCCGTTGCATAAAGTAAACTTAGTTCTTCTTCTTCCTAGTATCATGTCAGGTCCCTCAACGTTGAATATCACTTGAGAGTAGGCATCTTTGTCCCCACCAGACGAAAAAGATTCCCAACGCTCCTTATACCAGTCCAATCACGTATATTGCGGAGCCAGGAGATTTGCCTCCTGCCAACACCTCTTCGACCCTCTATTTTGTCTTGGATGATCAGGTGCAGTAATTTGTACTTTGCTCCTCTAAGTACATGACCCAAATAGGACACCTTTCGGATTTTAATATTACTCAGCGACTCTCTATCAACTTTGGCTATTTGAAGAATCCTTGTGTTGCTGACCATGTCCATCCAGGGTATTCGTAGCATTCTCCGATGCATCCACATTTCGAATGCTTCCAGTCGGTTCATACTCTCAACTTTGAGGGTCCATGATTCCACTCCATGCAATAACACTGGCCAAACGTTGCATTTGACTAACTGTTGTCGAAGTTAAACTTAGTTACTTATTGGAATTCAGAAATTTATTATATCTCATAAGAAATATGTTCGAAGGCTTTATGTGAAATACAAAATATCAAGTCAAACAATGCCTCCGTGGCCTAGTAAGCAAGATGCACGTCTTCTGACTTAGGGGTAACATGCATGCCATCACGCCATATACCTGTTGGGATTGATAGAGAGGAAAGATGAAAGGAAAGAGCGTCAAACTTTCTTATTTCGGCACACATCATTTGCCTCTTCTTCGTTCATACACCTTCTCAAACAACTTTTATTATTTCTCTGACTTTATACACTTGTGGCGTCCATATGCGCGGTCAATGACCGACAAAATGACCTTTGTATTCCTTAACAATTTGAAACAAACAAGTACAAGGTCCACACGCCGGTCATTCAACTCACCATCATACGCGGAGCGCATTCCATGCTAGAGCGAGAAGGCAGCAAATCTGTCGCGCCAAATCCCAAAACAAATTTCCACCTACGCGCCGCACGCAGCGTATTGTGAATGCAGAAACGAGACGGCGGGATATCTTGCTCGCATTCCCGCACACATTCAAGAATAGTATAAATACCTATGTCTACCAATGAAATTTCTCTTTCCGCATTACGATCTAAAACGAGTTTTATTTATCAACAAATCATCATCATCTCTCCCTTAAGGAACACAGTTCCTAAAGTGGTAACGTTCCGAGATGTAGGCAAGAGGCTGCGATGCTCGTGGTCGTGTAGGTGACAATTTGTTTTGGGATTTGGCGTGACAGATGTGCTGCCTTCTCGCTCTAGTATGGAATGCGCTCCGCGTATGATGGTGAGTTGAATGACCGGCGTGTGGACCTTGTACTTGTTTGTTTTTAATTGTTAAGGAATGCAAAGGTCATTTCGTCGGTCAATGATCGCGCATATGGACGCCACACACTCATTCTAAAATATAATTCGCTTGATCCAATCATACTTTCCTTGATCTACCCCTACGAGATTTTCCATTCACATTTGCACTGTATATTTGTTATGTTGGCCGATTGTCATTCATTACATAACACATCAGCCTTAAGGTCACAGTCATCTCTAATCACTTAATTGCTTGTTGTGTCATGCATTGTACCTCCATGAATTATGCTCAGTGCACGTGTTTCTATAGAATCTATTCGGGTATTTTCATTATTTTTCAAAGTGAATAACCTAGGGAATGCGGGTTAATTTCCCGGTGGATGCCATATTTAAGGGTTGTTCTGGTTTTCACTTAAGACCTGTATGGTTTGTGGAAAAAAGGAAAATGTAAGTTTCATTATCTAAAACGATTTATGTAAGTTAGTTTAAATAAAATAAGTTTATAAATTTTTTGAAACTTAAATAAAGAAACAAAGAACGTTACTCAACACATTCAGTGCTAAGGACGCGCTTCGCGTGTCTATATAAATATACGCCCAGTACCCACGACACTCCAGGCACGTTATTTGATAATACACATACAAATATACCATTACGCCATCTCCCTGTCGGAGTAGGGAGAGAGACATCCTTTCCCTGTTCCATATCCATACATCTTCTCATGAAACTTCTACGATTTCTCTGACATTCTACGTTTCCTTTTTTGAGAATATCACTTATTTGATCCAACTCTACTTTCCATAGTTTTCCTCTTATACGCTTTTCTCTCACATCTGCACTATTTGCAAAATTCACAACAGAATTATCAGAGAAATCGAGTAAGCTATATGAAAATATGTATGGATGTAGAAGAGGCTAAATATGTGCCCCGAAAAAGGAAAATATGGCTCCCTGCCTACCTCGACAGGGAAATGGCGTGATGGTATATATGTATGTATGTAAAGGGTCTTTCAAATTGAGCGGCTTTTTTTAATTCTTGGATGGGTCTTGTGACATTTGAGATGTGTAATGTACTCGTATGACATTTATAAAAATGGAGTCGTATACAATACAACAACGCGTTCAAATTGTTGAATTATTTTATGTATTGTTATCTCCGGAAACGTTGATGTTAATTGGCTACCAAGATCATATGATCAAACACCGTGAGGCTATTTTCTCTGAGGTTACGTGAAAAGCCAGGTCTATAAAAATAGCCCCCAATCAATTCGTGAGCGGAAGAACGAAATTTTTCGCGTTATTGGTGAGCTAAAACCGCAATTATGCCAAAATGTCATCGAAAATTTTGACAAAAGAGTTGACATCTGTGGAGCTGCAAGAGGTGGACATTTGGCGGATATTGTTTTTTGCGTTTAAATGTCATACTATACATTATACCTCAATTACCAATAACAAGTATTTTGAAACCAAAGCAAATTGTGTGTTTTATTCATGAATTAAAAAAATTTGAATTAAAAAAACCGCTCAATTTGAAAGACCCTTAATTGCGAAATTTCTCAAATCGGCACGGCATATATTCGTATTTACATAAAATTTTATTCGCAGTGAATGTGTTATTACTCGTAAGAATATATTGTGTAATGATCCGAAAAAGAGATTTGGCATGGTAGATCAAAATGGCGAAAGATCTAAGAGGCAGTCAAGATTAATCTTCGGTTGTGTCGCTAACAATGATATCTGAGGTAAATATTGTCCTTACACGTTTATTTATTTCGTATTATTACGTCCAAAAATATATAGCAGTATATAGAATGTATATTACCTATAACCCAGTAGGTTCTTGGTAATTGCTAAAATCGCATTGGAGCAGCTAACGAATGGATTACTGAGGCATCGCCATCCGCCCCTCGGCAGCGCTAATCATGTTAACAGGCGATCAGCCAACTCGTGGCGTAACGTCATTACCTTGCACTCAGTTGCAGCACTACCAGGCTATGGCGCATCTACCATGGTACTTTGTCGTTCACTTGGATGATTGTCGATTTTGATCCGAGCGCTTGTATGAATATTTAAAATAAGCTATTATTCGAGCTTTTTTATGTTATGCAACTCCAACTGACATGGAAATTTTTCGATTTACGAAGGAGATTCAATTCTTATATTAGTCAAACCCCATAAACCGATTTTTATTTAAGTCGGAAAAAAATAATACACACGAAAAAAATGTATCTTTTTAATTCATGTACAAGATAAAGTTTTGATGTAGATCATGTTTCGATTTTTTTAAATATTGTATTGGATGTTAACATAAGTTGTGTCTGTTTTTTTTTTCAAATTTAAAAACGAGCACCAAAAGTAAAACAAAATGGTAAATGTTATACGTCATTTGAAAGAAAATTTTCTGGTCTACAAGATATTGTGTTTGCTTTTACGTTACAAATATTATTTTATTTGATTACGAGCCTTCAAAATGGAATGTCAAGTAGACGAAAGTGAGCATTTTCGACACCTTTTGTTCGCGTTCATTCGAGGGAATAAAGCTACTAAAGCTGCTCGCGATATTTGCGAATTGTACGGTGAAGATGCTATGAATGAAAGGACAGATGGTAGATGGCGGTATATAGTCATGTGACTACAATTCATCTGCTCAGCCATTTCTAAGGGTGGTTTGAAGGGGATCTTCATGAATAATATGGTTTAAGCGGTTCTCATCGAAATCCACTGGTCGTCCGGAACGCTACATGTCTTTCAGGTCGAAATTACTGTCTTTGAAACACAAAAACCATCGACGAGCTGTCCTTTCATTTATAGCATCTTCACCGTACAATTCGCAAATATCGCGATCAGCTTTATTCCCTCGAATGAACGCGAACGTCGAAAATGCTCACTTTCGTCTACTGGGCATTCCACTTTGAAGGCTTGTAATCAAATAAAATAATATATGTAACGTAAAAGCAAACACAATATCTTGAAGAGCAGAATTTTTTTTCGAATGACGTATAATATTTACCATTTTGTTTTCCATTGGGTGCTCATTTTTAATTTGGAAAAAAAATGGACACAACTTATGTTAACACCTAATATTTAAGAACACTTCTTGTTTTTATAATTCAACGTCAGTATTAAGAACTTAAGATTAGAACGTCACTTGTATGTGATTATTTGATAGATTTCTTATCGTAACTAACCTTGCTAGTCTGTTAGGGGATGTCGCGATTTATAAAACATTATTCAAACTTTTATAGCTATTGAATATCACAAGTTTTTTTATATAAACAGTTTTTGAATATCACGCTTAATGAAATAATATTTGAATTTCATAATATTATCGTTATTTTTAACTCAGAATATTAGAATTAAGGGGAATAGATAAAGCCTAAGGAAAGCCACCTTGTCGGCGCGTGTTGTCAAATGCTGGATTTACTTGTTTGACACTCCAGTATCTTATTTGAACTGATAATGCATGGTTAATTTATTTATTTCAGGACATTTTAAATGTTTGTTAAGTTTAATACTGATGTTCTAGCCTAAAATACGAGTATTTAACAGTATTTACTGGACGACTTACCAAGGGAAGACGACCTACAAAGAAACCTTTGTAAATCTTACGATATTTGATAGCAACACATTCGACGTTAGGTAAAATGTATTATTTGTATGTAGTGCTATTTTTTAAATATTTTTTTCGGCCTATAACTGGTTAATCAATATCATTGTTTAAACTTGAACTAGCTAATAAATGTTTAACGCTTTTGAAAATAAACAATACAAAGAAAATTGAAATGAATCTTACCCTCCACGACTCGTTTAAAGCTAAATAATTAGTTTCTTTTATTGTGTCGGCTCCCCTCCTCCGGGCCGAATTAAAATTTACTACCAATTTGGGGCACCTAAATAGACTTGTAAGTCAATGCAATTAAAATAAAAAGATGCGATGCTTTTTTTCCTTCGCTTAAGTCCAGACCAACATAATTAGATTCAGTCCGGATGTGGTTGGAAGCGTCAGGGTCATTATGTGGGGGGCTAATGTTACTTATCCACTTCTACAGTCGCGGCTCCTTCAAAGACACTCTTAATTCCACATTATCTCTCTTCTCTCTGTGCCTTAAAGCAGAAAAAGGAGAACAGAATAAGTGAATTTATTTAACAAATGTAAAGAGATTTCTAAATTTTATCCCTGAAGACACATCATTATTGTGACTCTTTAGAAAGCATTATCATCACGTCCTGAAAGCTTTTTGAAAGTCACTTTTGGGATAGACTGAAATAACACGACTTTTCTCAATTATTTTAAATAATAAATAATAAATTAATAAATATTAGGTTTATTGACAGCAACATAGTATGTACAAGATCACACCTGAATAACACTTCTAAAACACATAAATTGCAGACAATACATCAAACACAGAAGCTGTCAAAAGGTCTGGGCTCATCTAATAGCATCCCCTCGGCCAAAATACACCCCACCAATATAGGGCGAACCCAGCCACGGGGACACCAGATGTTTTTCAGCCCACACCCTTAAACACGTAGAAACAGGAATATATACAAAAAAAATAAACACAGAAAATAAATATAGTAGATGACAAAAAAGAAAAAAAGAAAAAAATACATTCAAGAGAGAATACACCAAAAGGTCCGGGCTCATCCCACAAACATTTTCTGTCATACTCGTACATATTTTGATTCAGCCACTTCCATACAACTTGTCATGCATTTTTTAAGACTTTTGAATATTCCGTTATTTTTTTAGTTTTTTCGGACCATCTCAAACATTTAAACCTATACAAATTGCTTATTTATATTAGCCTTTCAAATTCAGAAAAGCAAAACTGTTACTATCATGATGAAAATACGCCTAGGTAAGTATCTCGTCTTCGTTACATTAACATATGAAGTGGATAGTTGAATCGGAGTGCAAGCGAGAGACGTAGAAAAGATGCATTTGAAATGTGATGCTGGGGAAGGATGTTACGAATTCCTTGGACAGCAAGTTAACCCAACGCCTCTATTCTCGAAAAACTAAGAATCATCAACAGATTGTGGATAATGCTTCTTTAATTAGTCCTCCGATTCTTCGGGCGCATTGCTAGTGGCCAAGGAGACAGTTTGTAGAGATATGTGGTTACTAGAGGCACTGAAGGAC
This sequence comes from Odontocerum albicorne, assembly GCA_949825065.1. Taxonomy (NCBI): domain Eukaryota; kingdom Metazoa; phylum Arthropoda; class Insecta; order Trichoptera; family Odontoceridae; genus Odontocerum; species Odontocerum albicorne. Next base: position 3,894,284 of record OX463844.1, on the reverse strand, counting down.
GACGCACAAGAGGAAGAATCATAATGCTTTGGACTGGCCAAGCGAGAGACGCAACAGGACTATCCTTAACAACTGCTCTTCGAGCCGCGAAGTGCAGATATATATGAAGAGGAGATGACAGAGGCAATCATGTGAGTCACAATGCTCAGTCATGAGCTATATGACAGGATGATGATTAACCTTTCATCGTTTATGGTTTTTTGAGTCAAAACAATCTCAATTACTTTTTTTTGACTTAACCCATCAATTCCCATAGATCAGCTGACTTTTTTTGCTTTTAACTTAAATATGCTTGTTAGTGATCTTTCGAATTAGGCATAAATAAACCCATCCACGTCTTACTCAAACCCATCCACATCTTAAACCCATCCACATCTTACTCATCTTGAGATAACCCCATCCACATCTTACTCATCTTAAGATAAACCCATCCACATCTTACTCATCTTGAGATAAACCCATCCACATCTTACTCATCTTAAGATAAACCCATCCACATCTTACTCATCTTGAGATAAACCCATCCACATATTACTCATCTTGAGATAAACCCATCTACATCTTACTCATCTTGAGATAATTTAGAAAACATCGAGCAGTTTTGGACACATTTGCATGAACTTTTTTGAAGACGAATTTGACAATAAAAATATAATTTGATTTATTTGATATGTTAGTACATACCGACCGCCACATTACTTCTTATTTCGCGCCATCGCTGTATAGCAGCACCAAATGTTTGTCTGTTAGCGTAACCCTACCATTTGGAGGTCGACAAACTTCATGTCCTTGCCCTTATACTCAACATTTTTTGTAATATCTTCAAACTAACAATAACAAAGGTTCGAATCGCGAGCTAGCGGAACCTTGACCAACGGAACCTACCTGACGAGAACCTTCTTTACCTTCTAATCGGTGATGCTTAACTTGTCCTTTTATATTATTGTTATATGTCCTTTTACAATATTACAAATAAAACAAAACAGATGTTTTTTTTGTTTGCAAAATCAAAACCAATTCTGGAATTTATAACATTTCATTAATCGTTTTATTGAAATCAAATTAGAATTTAATCACTTTTAAAATAGATACCTATAAATATTGTATTTAACTTTATTCAACAATAGTTTAACTAATCTCTAATGTAAACTCTAGGTGACACAGCTAGTTCAGTTATAAATTGTGCGAGTGTCAATGTTGAATAATGATTATATAAATATACAAAACATTTATTCATAAATAATAAAACATAAAAATAAATATTCACAATTCACTTTTTTTATGTAATGTTTATCGAATATGTTACTCAATTTATTCACTGCAGCTAAAAAAGCAACCAAAAGAACTTCAAATATAAAAATGTATTATTGTAAAGTTAAAAAAAAAACAGATGCGTGAGACTCGCATGGTAGAAGTAAAATTTCTTAGCTCCTAGGAAAAGTTGATTTTATGCATTGCTTTTTTCCATTTCTTAACGATTTTTTTTTTGTAGGATTAGGAAATAGTTATGTGGAATTAATTCAAGAAAATCTCTCTTAGTTAAGTAAAACAATATTATTTTTAATAATACATAATAATAACTTAAATAATAATTTTAATAATAATATAATTCACTTAAAAATAATACATTTATTTTTTTAATATGAAATAAATTAATATTTTTATGTTATTAAATTATTTAATTATGTATTTATACTTATATTATTTTTATTATACTATCAATAATATTATTATAATATATTATTAATTAATTATAATATAATAATAGTATAATTATTAATATTTTAATAACACATATACTCGTATATTATTATAATTATATATTAAATATAAATTATGTGTTAAATAAATATTAAAATAAATATTAAATTAAATAATATAAAATAAAATTATTAAATATATTAATATAAAAATAATATACAACAAAAAATTTTTTTTTACATTTTTAATAATAATAATTTTAATAATAAATAATAATTTAATAATAATCAAATAATTATATAGTACACCGTTTCACTTTTCGTTACGTTCAGGCCAATTTGCCCAACCACATCTATAGAAGTTTCACTTCACAAAAACCGTGTACCGACGAAACACTTTTTTTGATCAATGTATTCATTGCTTAAGTTGTGCTTTATAGTCAAAGTCAAGGGCCTATACGTGACTTGGAAAATTGACGGCTAAATTGGAGAAGTTCCGTTTCAATGTTCACTAAAAATAAAGGGAGTGTAACGATAGTTTACTATCACAAATCATGAATTTCTTATTGAAAAACATGCATAAGTTATGTAAGGAAAATGACGATTTTATTACAGTTTTGCATTCAATATAAAGTATTACGTACCACCCCTCTATTAGTACCATTTTTATGTCCCACAACCTCCCAAGTAGAGATAGAGATATAAATGCTAGAAAGTTTCGCATTCCTGAACGGAAGCTGGAATTTTTCTCTGAGCTATGAGGTACAAAGGTAACAAACATTGTATCGCTACCGAGCTGCATTCTTAGGCTACATATACACATTACTAGGCGGCTAAAATAGTTCACTGTGAGATCGGTACGTGTACAAAATACGCTAACTGCATTTCTATATGAAATTAAATTAATTTTATACGTGTTACCGCCAATAAGCGGGGCATATATTTCCTGCGCAAATATTTTAGTTTGCAGTTTTTATTCGTATGATAGTCTACAAAATATCAAAATTGGTGATTCGGACATATTGAAAAGCGTAGTCTTAAGAAAAAAAAACTTTGCGGTTTGTTATCGCACGTGTTAGTAATATTATCCGGCATGTAAGTAAGCAAACAGCACTCGTACACATCTAACTCGTGTAAGTATTTTGTTACAAAACGAACTATTTAATCAGATAAAGACTATTTTCAGGTACCGAGTACCATTGACGACCTCCGTGGCCTAGTTGGTAAGACGCCGGTGTTATAGCTTTGATGTGGTGGGTTCAATTATGATAGAATCAAGATTTTTTTTTAAAAGATTTTTCTTACACATTTTTGGTTAGTTAGAAGAAATTGACATAAGTCAATATGCCCACCAGGTTGTACTGTATACAATGAAAGTGTAATACAATATATTATCATTGAGAATCGAACCCAAAACCCTCGGGTGGAAGTTAAGCGTCTTACCAACAAGTCCATTTAGTTTACCCTCTTCCAAGAGTTATTCTGAATTGTACCCATTTTATGGTTAAAATCAATATGATGTTCAATCAAATTCGTTGTTGAATGTGTAACTTATAGTATCTTAAACTACGAGAAGAAATAATAGCTATGTTTTTATAGAGTTTATCTCCATTAGCCATCTAAGAATTGTCTAAAGTGCAGAAAAAACTTTGAAGGGTCGTGAATATAAATCTCCTTATTCCAGGTAAAGTGGACTGATTGAAGAGCCTATTCGCAAAATTCGAAGAGGATATACGAATAACACACGCATCTTACACCATCCACTTATGTTATAATAAGTATATTTGCAGTCTTGGTCTGATGTGAGAGGTCGTGAAGTGCCGGGCTGAGGACCGAGCTCGATAGAAAGATTTTAACACTTGCCGCCCTGTGATAGATAGCGAGTGACCAAGCCTTATATTTTATTTAATTTCTCTAAATATACTAAATGCAGGGTCTTCATACTTAATGTATTCCTCATCAAAACCTCTATGATTTGAATGATGTCATTACGAAATAAAAATATTTATAGATATCCACAGAAATGAATATTTTATATTAGATCGACAATTTATTGAAGTTTGCCAAAAAGGTGCACATGACTCATTCATTTTTGACAGTTCATATTTTACATCCGTTCCAGGGATTCGTCACCAGTTTTATGATCCTGATTTTTGTTATTTTGCATCATTTTAATTTAAAACATACATTTCTTATGTACACTTAGAGTCCAACAACGTGGCTGGCGGGATTTTTTAGCACAGTAAGGGAAGTGTTAAGAACCTCTGTCTTTCTGATACAACAAATTGGGTGTCACACTAGACATGGAAGAACAAAAAGTCGACTAAACTGCTTTAATTAATATATAATACATACGCCACGGTTTTTCATGTTACATTAATCAGAAGGAGAAGAACGCTAGACTTTTCTATCATGACACACATCTTTCGCTTTTTCTACTTCTCCAACAATTTCTCTAATTTTTAGATTTCCTTCATTCTTCTTACAGTTCACTTGACCCAATTATCGTTTCCTTTGATATGATTTATTGCACTCATATTTCCGCTCTTTGTTTATTTTATAAATATTTCTTCATACATTCATTCTACATGCCAAAAGATCTCAAAGTACTCTTCTCGAACTTTCTGATTATATATCTGATTATCAGTCTTCAGTTCACATTTATTCTTACTCACTTCATTCCGTATTCTGTTACACATTGTCAAATTAATATAATTTGTATAAATCAAGAACCTTTAATATATTTTGTAAGAAAATGTTTTTTTTTTTACTTGTGGACAACAGTGGCTAAAATAAATTTACAATGCAAACCAATTAATTCATAAAACCATAGAAATATCACACAACCACCTTTCATTTGAATTGGAAAAGGATTCCTGGCCATACTGTTTCTTTTAGAGAGTTCTTAACAGGATTTTTTTGAGAGACGCTTCAACAAATCAGATGCGAGTCAAAAAGGCCCATAAATAAAATCAGTTTGGAAACCTATTCTAATTCTTTTGAAATCTGATCCAGCATCGTTTTCGTCGGTTATCTTTTCTACGCATACTTTACATTTTTTATAATAATTATTTCTTAAATCATTTTTATCGGTTTCGTTTTCTACTCATTACGAAACAATCTAAGCCTTTTTTCATAATCTTATCAAAGTTTAATGTCTTCTGCTGACGTGTTCACTTTTCCTTCTGCCAACATCCGTTTGTAAAAACTGGACTTCCGTCCGGGGTTTTGAGCACAGTTTCCCGCAATACCAAGAAAATAATAACAAAAAAGTTCATTTAGTGACAATATTCGGGTTTACGTGAGAAAGTATTGTCAATACGTGTGACCAGGAATTGAGAGTTCTGGGTATATGATACTCCAGTTATTCTAATGCCCGAAGGTTGGATTAATGGAACCTAAAATGATATAAGTAGGGTCCAACAGGCAAGAGTTGCTTTTAACAAGAAATCCAATATATTTTAATCTCCTAACATTGATATCAATGTTAGGAAGAACTTACTGAAAACTCTTGTCTGGAGTGTGCTGCTGTATGGCTGCGAAACGTGGACCATCAGCCAGAGCGAGTCCGGGCGTCTGTCTGCCTTTGATATGTGATGCTACAGGCGCATGGCTAGGGTCCATTGGTCAGATCCCATCCGAAACGACGAGGTATTGAATGGGGTTGGAGAAACAAGGCAACTCCTAAATAGAGTTACCCAACAACGATCCAGTTGGATAGGCCATAACGTCAGGCACCCAGGCCTGCTCCTTACCATCGTCGAGGGAATGATTAAGGGCAATAACCATATACGCCACCCTAGATATAGCTACATGGACCGGGTGATCCGGGATGTGCGCTGTGGCATCTACCAGGAGATGAAGAGACTGGCGGATGACAGAGATGAGTGGAGGGATCGAGTGCTTGGTGCAGACCAATCCTAGGATTGTAACCCGGAAAAAAAGTTATATTATCTCCCGGCTACGCTAGTTAACGTTTCCGACGCAATTTAGGGTATGTTGAGGGACACTATACAAATTAATGATATTATCTTTTTTTCATACATTGACACTACACAAATATTTCTTAAAGCATGCATCATGCAAAATAATTCTAACTTAATAATTTGTTTATTAACACACTGTTTTTCTACTTAAGATAATGGTAATACCCTACCGGTTTCAAGATTTGTACTTCATTATCAGGAAACATCAAATTTATTTACTTAACTCTTGCAAGACTTAATTATGTTCGGGTATTAGCCTAGGTATAATTCAGTTTTGTCTGTGTTCCCTGATGAAGAGGTGAAAAACTTGTACATGTAGGATCATACCATTGTCTTAAGTGAAATAAATAGAATTTTATTAAGCAAATTAAAATATCTTTAAACCTCCATAATGTTTACGCCATAACTTTAAATAATATATTCTTACTTTATCCTTCTTATCACAACTCCACGTTTCCCTCCAAAGTATGCAACAAAATATGTTATGTATTTTTCCCCCTCGAGCACAATGCAATACCGCATATTTTTTCTCGCCCCATGAATGGGAGACATACCCTGTCACCTGCTAACTGTCTGCTGATTTATACGGGATTACTCGTGCCATAGCACCAGGGCACATGCCCCACGTCTCTCCTCCAACACGGGCCTAAGTGCCAACAATAACACGGAGCACTGACTAACGTGCACTTAACCGGCTTTATTTCAGCAATTTTATATTTTCAGGATTGACAAATCCCCGAGACATGAATATTTTTCATTATCCCTTTTCACGTGATGTCATGAGATGTTTCTTTACGTACAAAAGCGGTTTATTTATTTATTTTTATCAACTTTTTCAGACATATTTTTTAAAAAGATGATTATTTCAGTTATTCTCTTTTTTCAATAATGATAATAAAACGGATGGATAGGAACTCACTTGGTCCCACCTCCTTTAAATGATTATCTTTAAGTGTTTCTTCTAACTGCACACGCCACTTATATTGCCTTATTGTCGGTCACCATTTTTTTAAGGGTTCCAATCTGGTTTTTGAGAAGGGTAGCAACTAAATAAATTCGCCAGGCTGTTTAGTACATAAGGAAAGTTAATACAATATTTCGTTACACGAAAAATAGAACTTGATTAAGGGAACAAAATTTTACTAGGTAATTAAGAACGTCGTATACTTTTAATAGCGCCCAAGTAGTGAAATCGAAAATGATTTGACTTGAAAATATTGAACAATTTTTATACCGTTAATTTATAAAATACCTTTTGCAGTATTTGAATTGAAAAATGCAGCACTTACATAAAAATCTCATTTCATTATTTTGTATAGCAATATGCTTTGCTTTACCATCCAGTGCATTATTGAATGGTAATTTCTTATACTGTACTTATTGTACGATAATTTCCTATACTCTTATCTCGCCGAAAATTTTCAGCGTCTCTCCGACTATGGATTAGCGCTTCGCTCAAACAGAGACTGTTTATTGGCCTATCTTGTTCACCGCTTCTCGTTTTTTACGTCTTCCTTTACTGTCTATGTAGTGAGACTGAAATCAGTTACAAACCAATGTTAAACTCGCTCCGTCCTTGGCATACATTAAGAAGCGAATGAAAAAACTGTTAATTTCTAGTCAGTAATATAACGTTTTTTCCTATCCTCTCCCCCACCCCTTCCTTTTCATTTGATTGATGATACCTCACTTTGTATGAAAAGGAATGTTCGGGTGATTGTCCGTCCTTATGGGGTTTGTGGGCATATGCTCACGTATGTGTTCATGGATTTCATGGGAATGATTTATGCGATCATGAAACTTGCTTCATTTATTTTAGTCTGGTTGGTTGATAGAGATTGCGGCCTGGCAATAAGATCACCAGATTGTTTTTGCAATAAAAGTGTTAAATAAATAAATAAATACAATAAACTGTACTTCACTGTATTGCATTGAAGTGTATTGTACTTGACTGAATTTCACTAGAATGTGTTCTATATGACTTTACTGCATTTTATTGCATTGAAGTATATTGAACTGTACTTATATAGTATTGTTTTGAAATATAATATACTACACTGTGTTGTTTTGAAGTGTACTGTTTTATTGTATTGAAGTATATTGTGCTGTCTTATTATATTGACTACACTGTGCTGTTTTATTGTATTGAAGTATATTGAACTGTACTTATATAGTATTGTTTTGAAATATAATATACTACACTGTGCTGTTTTGAAGTGTACTGTTTTATTGTATTGAAGTATATTGTGCTGTCTTATTTTATTGACTACACTGTGCTGTTTTATTGTATTGAAGTATATTGAACTGTACTTATATAGTATTGTTTTGAAATATAATATACTACACTGTGCTGTTTTGAATTGTGCTGTTTTATTGTAGGGAAATATATTGTGTTTAGCTGTTTTATTGTATTGGCTACACTGTGCTGTTTTATTGTATTGAAGTATATTGAACTGTACTTATATAGTATTGTTTTGAAATATAATATACTACACTGTGCTGTTTTGAATTGTGCTGTTTTATTGTATGGAAATATATTGTGCTGTTTTATTGTATTGGCTACACTGTGCTGTTTTATTGTATTGAAGTATATTGAACTGTACTTATATAGTATTGTTTTGAAATATAATATACTACACTGTGCTGTTTAACATTGAATTGTATTTTATTATGTGCCGTTTTATTATGTAGTTCGAAAACGTACCATATCGTGCCAGATCAAATCGTGTTGTGTCGTACCGTATTGCATAGTTGATTTTATTGTGACAATTCCTTCTGAAAAGATTCAATTATGTTGCTTACATATGGTATTCATTATCAAGTCCCCCAGACGGATACAATTTTTCAGCCCCTGAATATTAGATGTTGTCAAGTAGTAACACTTTAAATTGTCTTACTTAGATGCTGTTTAATATTTTAGTATGCCTATTTTAAATACATACATACCATCACGCTGCCTCGCTATCGGGATGTGCAGAAAGGGGAGAGCGCCATACTTTCCTATCGTTAAACATAATTTACCTCATCTACATCTATACATTTCTTAAGATTCTTCTAACTTTTAACATTTCCTTCTGTCAAAATATAACACAGGTCTTTCAAAATATAACACTGCTGAAATGCGCATGCTAAGATGGTCAGTTGGTGTGTCCCTAAGAGACAAAATAAAAAGCTCACGCATTTGTGCAAGCCAAGGTGTTACAGACATCAACAGTAAGATGAAGGAGAGGCGATTGAGATGGTTTGGGCACGATGGACGCAGAGCACCCGATCACATTGTGAACCAGGTAATATCCATGGATCTTCCTCGAATAATAACCAGAGGAAGACCAAAGAATTAATGGGTGGTGCAAAAAGATAACCTGATGCAGAGGCACGGCCTGGGGGACGTAGTCCGGGACAGAAGAGCATACAACCTGAGGACGAGGAGAGCTGACCCCAACAGTCTTCGCAGACAGTGAGTTGGGAGGGAGCTAGGGAGAAGAAGAAAATATAACACAGGTTCCAACTATCTTGTTCATTACACAGGTTCCAACTATCTTGTTCATTTTATTATCGAGTGATACCAATATGGTTCACTTGGTTACAAATTTTCTTTAATCTGTTAAAAATTAAATTATGCCGATACTATAGTCATTTTATTGCTTATCATTTATGAGCAATAAATATACGTGTACGAAGTTATTGCTTTCATGAAGTTGTTATGATTTCCGTAGAGGGAATCAGCGTATTGTAATAATCAATGAAATCATTTACCTTCCATATTTTTATTACATTTTTTATTGGTAATAAAAAAAACATTGGTTTTATGATTTGCATAATTTAATTTATTTAATTTCATTAATACTGAAAACATATTTAATTCTTCAAAAAGTCACCGAAATTCCGATGAAGAAGAAAAAGTATTTTAAAGACAAAATGTTATCATGTTACGTTAACCATCAATTAGATTTCCCTCTTAAAACTTCTTTTTTTTTTTAAATAGGCAATCCACCCAAACTAAGATAATTCGTGTCACCAAATTCAAGTCATTATGCAATTATACGTGTCAATATAATAAAACCAATTTAAAAAAATACAATTCTAGATAGTTCAATGTTTAAACTGATCAAGCTTCAAAAAAACAATTCTAGATAGTTCAAAGTTTAAACTGATCAAGCTTCAAAAATACAATTCTAGATAGTTCAAAGTTTAAACTGATCAAGCTTCAAAAATACAATTCTAGATAGTTCAAAGTTTAAACTGATCAAGCTTCAAAAATACGATTTAAGATAGTTCAAAGTTTAAATTGATCAAGCTTAAAAAATACAATTCTAGATAGTTCAAAGTTTAAACTGATCAAGCTTAAAAAATACAATTCTAGATAGTTCAAAGTTTAAACTGATCAAGCTTAAAAAATACAATTCTAGATAGTTCAAAGTTTAAACTGACCAAGCTTCAAAAATACAATTCTAGATAGTTCAAAGTTTAAACTGGTCAAGCTTCAAAAATACAATTCTAGAAAATTCAAAGTTTAAACTGATCAAGCTTCAAAAATACAATTCTAGATAGTTCAAAGTTTAAACTGATCAAGCTTCGAAAATACAATTCTAGATAGTTCAAAGTTTAAACTGATCACGCTTCAAAAATTCAACAATCGATAAATATATGTTTTTTTTATATTTTTCTAAACAGATTACTTATTAATTTGTGTATGCACGTGACACGGACCTAGGTCTTCTGAGCCCTGGCCTAATGTACGCTTGTATATATGGATGTATATAAGCGTATATATTTATACAAAACTTTTTTTCTGATTCTAATTTAATGATTCTGTTAATAATTAAATGATTGATTATTTTTGTAACTCCATTAATTTTTTATTTCACGTGCACTTTAAATGGATTTAAGATTAAGTGATTAAGGATAAATGTGAACTTAGGGTTGATGTGTTGAATGAAATGAAGAAGAGTGTTCTGTGATGGATTGGTCATATAGAACGAATGAATGAAGAAAAAACTAACAAAATATACAGAATAAACGTGAGTGGAAGGCGTGGTAGAGGAAAATCAGGGAAACATTGATTGAATTAAGTTAATGCTATTTTGAAAGAAGGAAAAGTAAAAAATCAATGAAATCGTAAGAAGTGTATGAGAAGTTGTACGTATGTAGAAGAAGCGAAGGATGTATAAAGAGATATAAAAGACTGGCAGTCTGTCCTATCAGTCTATCTCGAAAGATAATTGGTGGGACGGTATGCGCACATATGTATGTAAATCAATCTTACGATGCTTATCTTGTTGTAGTGGGCGAGGCGGATGGCGTTGGCGGCGGTGCGCTCGAAGATGTCGTTGACGAAACTGTTCATGATGCTCATCGCGTTGCTGCTGATGCCGGTGTCGGGTTGCACCTGTACGGTGTTTATCGAGTTGGCGATATTCGTTATAGTCGGAATACGTGTTCACTTTTCGTTCAGGGTCACCACTTTAGCCGAATACTTATAATGGGACGAAATGATGATTTTGATTGTTTGGTATTTAAATAAAATACGTCAATTAGCGATGCGGAAAGAGAGAGCGAATGAATCAATGAATAATAAATAGTGATTAATGATTAATGATGCTTTATTTATCGGTAAGTGGGTATTTATACATTTCAGAATGGGCGCGGGAGTGCGCCCGCAATATATTTTTATCTCGCTTCTGTGCGTGCAGAGATGGTCGATTGAAATATTGCAGACATCGCAAATATTATTGTGGGTAGCGAATTTGTTGGCGAAAACGGCGAGACAGCGTGATGCGTTCTCTTTCTACTGTGGAATGTATCGTAAATAGTATTTGTGGGTAAACAATTTCAATGTTTTGGTATGCGACCTTTGGACATATCCAAAGGTCGTTTCGTCGGTCGTTGACCGTGTGTGTTGACAATATTTCAGCGACGACAGTAGTTCCTACAATTGCATAAACCAACATACCTCTGAGAACCTCATGCTTTATTTAATATTTTATTTAATATTATCATATGTCTAACGAAAATATATATGCGCAAGTTAACATAGATAACAGTTAAATTACACGGAAGGAATAAAAAATGTAACACAATTTAAGTGTTTTAACTGATAAATCTTAATTTTCACTAATAAAAATTTAACTGATAAATCCTCAAATAAATGTAGAAATATTTACTCATACCGCGTCTCCATTATTTATAATATACATCATAGTTTTCCAAACTAAGCGTAACCGCCCCTCTGCAGGGATCTGGGGGGGCATTGCTAGCCCCAGAGGCAGTAGGGGACGTTGACGAGCAAATATAAAATACAATAAGAAGATGCTAAAAAAAATTGGTTGCTATAACACTTTTAAGTGAAAACTTATCCATTTGACGTACAAACATAGAGTCACGCAACGTCGCAAGAATCATACAATACATATAAACTGTTCGTACATGTTGAACCAACGATCGTATAATGTCAGGGTTGCTTTATTATCTAAAAGAAAAGATTTTTTTGTCTTCAAATTAGCGCTTTGAAATTAAAAAATTGCACACACAGCTATAAACATTTTGGTGAAATTAAAAACAATTACAGAAACCGTCACACTTACAATTTTACTATAAGTTGAGATAGAGACAGAGTTTTAGCGAGGGGGTGCTGAAAACGATATGAGAAAAGGGAAGGTAACGCAAATAAGTTTGGGAAACTCTGATCTACATCGACGAATGAAAAAAATCCAAGTTTTCTAACTCCCTCAAAATATATTTTGATTACTTCGTGGTTAAGTGGGATTATTTTAGAAATAACCATTCATGAAAACTTCACTGGTCAAAATTAGGTTGGTTTTATGTACGAGTATAGTATATAAAGTGTACCGAAGATAATATTTGTTTTCTCATAAACCATAAAATATTTTTTTTTAATCTTTCCTTCCCTGTGTTGGGTATCTTCTACACGTTGCTTCTAATAACCATCCATATCTCTATAAATATAATAAATACAAGGTTAAGATTTTAGGTATTCTTCCATAATATATTTACGCATTGATTTAAAAAATAATATTAATAATAATCAGAATTTATCGACGACATCGAGGTGTTTTGTAAAGATCGAAAACAAATTCGCATTTAAACGCTGCGAGTGCCTCGTCTTGACGATAGGTGAAGAGTATGCGGGAAGCGCGACACTATATTCGCATCTCACTCTTGCATACTAGACTGAATTGCGAGGAGCTGAATTGTCTCAACGCCGCAAGCATAAGCGTAAGCGCCGGGGTATGCGACTGACATTCCGCGCCACTAGTAGCTTCTAAGCTTGCAAATAGGTTAGACGTACGCCCGTTCCGTGAGCGGTGCCAGATGGTTTTTTAATGTTTTCAGCAAATAAATCTCAATTATTATAATTTTTAACTTCAATTATAATTAATTAAGGGGATTATCTATGAATGTTCTTATTTTTCCGATTTAAAATCGCTAATTTTTTATTGCGTACTCACTACCCAACACCGGAGCACGCGTATTATTTTTATCACCGTAAGGGAAGGGTTAAAATGGATAACTCAGAAAAGCAGAAATAAAATAGTAAATATGTATAGAAAGGCCACAAACTAACGTAATAAAAAGCAAAAAAAAAACACTCTTCAAAAAACTCTCATTAGTTTAAAACTCATCTAACACGCTATAAATTTGCAGCTTGAGTCCATTGACAAAGAAGAGAAAAAACATTTAAGTGTCCAAGTGGTCCATTTATACCTTTTTATTTATGTTTTATCTCTTTCAGTTTGAACTTCGTCCGAATTCCACTTGGTCCAGGTGGAGCAAAAAAGTAGATACTACCATCTTCGCAAAACCACTCGGACAAGCAAGCCTTGGGAAATAAAAGTTTTCGCTTGATAAACTTCCTACTTTAAGAAATCCTCAAGGTTTTGCGGACATAATTTTCACAGATCACCAATTATTTGGAAGAATAGTTTTCGCCAAGTATTTGACATCCGGTTTGATCTTTTTTTGGATTGGATGGGATTAAATATATAAGTATTTTTTGCCCATTTATTTCAAAGAAATCTAACATAAATATGATTTTTTTTGCTGAGCTAATTAAGCCAACTCAATAACTATTGGTTAAATGACAATACTTTAAAAACTTGAGTTCGTTTACTTTCTGCTGTATTCGATAAAATTAAAATATGTGATTTACCAAGGTTGGTACAAAAAACTACAGGTATGTGTTGTTTTTAAGAAAATATGGTATAATACATATTATTCCATATTTTAAGGTCAATACAGTGAGGATCTATAATATCCAAATACACACATATTTAATTGTATGTTATAAAATCTGGCAGACTTATTACCATATGGTAATCTATTCCAACCAACCTGAAATATGTAAAAGAAGCCTTGAGTGAAAACCAGACTGGAATCCTTTTTAAAAAAGCTAGGTTTTAACGAGCAATCGTCCCGGAAGACCCCAGGTTCGGGAGATTGTCATAATTTGAAGGAAGAACAAACAGTCACTACACATTGACATCTGACTGGAGAAGACATGTGGAGAATAGAACATATTTAAATAATGTAAGAAAACACCCCAAATCACCTCGTTAGTGACACATGGTATTCTCTTTTCCACACTCACATAAACTCGTGCATTCTGTCTTCAGCGAACATACCAAATACTGTTCCGTACGCTTTATTTTGCTACATTCTGAATGTTTCTATGGATGCGCCTTAGTAAACAATGTTGGATAGTTTTCAAATATGTCTTCGATGAGTCTTTGGGCACATTGCTTATGCCCAAGGAGCAGTTTAGAGAGGTTTGTAGTTACTTAAGGCGTGGAAGGATGACGTATAAAAGGAAAAATCCCAATGCGTTGTACTGACCAAATGAGAGATGCTACTGGACTACTCTTAGAAACTGTCCTTCGAGCCGCGGGGTGCAGGGATGGATGGAGAGAAGTCGTCAGAGACTATCATGGTAGTCACGATGCTCAATCATGAGCTACACGACTGAAAAGATAATAATACAACATAATACTTTCTTTCTACTAGATTTTTAAGACCATGGACTCGTGTTGCTTTATGAGAATTCACATTATGTTAATGATGATTCTTTAGCTGATGGTTCTAATGGGACGTGTTGATGATTTTGATTGTTTGGTATTTGAATAAAATACGTCAATTAGCAATGCGGAAAGAGAGAGTGAATGAATGTTTTATTTATCGGTAAGTGGGTATTTATACATTTCAGAATGGGCGCGGGAGTGCGCCCGCGATATATTTTTATCTCACTTCTGTGCGTGCCGAAATGGTCGATTGCAGTATTGCAGACATTGCAAATAGTATTGTGGGTAAACAATTTGTTTGCGGGATCGGCGAGACAGCGTGATGCGTTCTCTTTCTACTGTGGAATGCATCGTAAATAGTATTGTGGGTAAACAATTTGTTTACGGGACTGGCGTGCTGTCCGGCCGCGTCAATGTTTTGGTATGTGACCTTTGGGCATATCCAAAGGTCGTTTCGTCGGTCGTTGACCGTATGTGTTGACAATATTCAGCGACGACCGTGGTTCCCACAATTCTATCAAATCTCAAGATTTTGATATGAATCGAAAACTCTTTAGGCATTGAGTGGTGCTATTGGTTGGTGATATAATTTATAAAATAAAAATTGAACATTTGTTTAGAATGAAATAATTAAGTAATTAGGTTGTGTTCTAATTATAAATAATTGTTGTTCTATTGTTGCCCAAAAGCCTTAATAAAAGTAATTTTCAAGCAATGACTAAAAAAGAGTAATCAACAAACTTTTTGGAATTCGACAAAAAAACACCATTGAAAAAATTACCTGAAATAATTTATGGTTTAAAAAGTGTATATCTTGTTATAAAACGGACGTGGAAAAAATTGAATTTTTAAAATGTAAGCTTTTAAAAAAAACATCTTTTATTTGTTTTTTTTTTAAACAAAACAAAAATGCATTTATCACAATTTTGTTGAAATTTTTATACCCAGGATTGAGTTTTCAACAAAAGGAAATGACCGTTACACATTCAAAGGGAAGTAATTGTGTCATAACATTTTTCTTTTCATATTATATTTTGTATTTAAATACTTCCAGGAATTTTTCGTGTTTTTCCCTTTTTTTAACAATTTTCCTTCCTTCCATAAATTAAAAAAAATCACCGAGCATTTCAAGCGTATGGCCATAAAAACGGAGGACAATTTTTCTTTTATTATTTTTTGCTACTCTTTTTCGTGTGAAAAATACATTGAGGTTTTTTTTTTATTTTATACCTTAATTTTTCTTTCTCATAACACTGAGATCATTGACTCGATATATTCTCGTTCTTTTATGTTAAATAAGAATTTAAAAAAATCCCCCTACATTGGTGGTTTTACTGTTATTGGATGGGCTTCAATCAAGAGAATTACTTTATTAAGAATGAGATATTATTAAATGTATACATTTTTTTTGTTTGAGACGAAGAAAAAACTATGAAGGGAAATAGAAAATTCAATATTTTCTTAACTTCGGTAAATTAATGTGTATAAATATTTTGTGGTTAATAGGAAAATCAAATGAAAATAGGAAAATCAAATAAAATAGATAACGTTGAGGTGGTTTGGACATGTTGAACGGTTGGGTGACGATAATTTTGAATCAAGGAAAGATAAGGAGTAAGATAAACGTAAGGAACTTTATGAGAAGATGTATGGATATGGAGGAGGCGAAGAAAGTATGTCGTGATATAAAAGTTAGATACTCTGTCCTTTCGAGAAGGAAATGTATGTAATAAATCATTATATATATAATATATAGTACCAATTAAATAGATACCGTCTCCTGTATATATCCAAAAAAACAGAGAACAATGTTGCTAAAAAATAAATGCCATCCAGGTCAAAAAAAACAAAAATAAAAATACTGTAAGAGAGTCTGCTGATGGAACTCCAGGTAGATCCGAAGCAAGATTTCCACTAGTTAAATAAAAAATAAAAAACAATTTTATTTGACTGACTTACAGCTCGCGAAGTATCTGAAAAAACATATTATTCACATATCCCTTCGCTAAAATCAACCCCAATAATAAATCATTGGCGTGTGTATAAACGTAATAAACGCAATGAGATTGTAATGTACTCGTAAGATGTTATGAAATTACAATGTCGAAATAACAGTTTGATTAAGTAGTTGCACACGCCTTAAACCACAAATTGTGATAAATATCCATTATATTGACTTATATGAGTTTTAAAAACATATAATTAACTATAAACCACTTGATATTTTGTACATAAAATACTAACGCATGCTTACGTGATATTTTCTAGATAAAGTACTGATGCATGCTTACGTGATATTTTGTACATAAAATACTGATGCATGCTTACGTGATATTTTAAATAAACAAATATTTGTGGGTTGGATAATTTTTTAATGTAAATCACCGTTCTTTTTACTCATATTTTTATTCTAACTTGACCACATATTTTTCATTACTTGAAAACTATACCATGGATTGTTTCTTTCTTGAAAACTAAAACATGGTTTGGTTTTTTATACAAGGCTTGTCTTACGACTAACAGGTTCGTTGAAAGTGATTGCCATCTGGCAATAATAAAATAGGTTAATAATTAAACCAAGCACAAGGGTAAACCATACAATAAAGATTATTTATAGCTAAATAATTAACAGTGTGAAGGTTTAAATACATTGTAATTTATTTAATCAAATACTGATTATTCCGCTTTATACGACGGTATAACCTTACCGGTTTTTACCTCACCATGAAGGAAGCACAAACAAAATCCTTGAAACCGGTCGGGTTATACTGTTTGATAAAGTGGAATAAACAGTGTTTTACTTTTTACATTAAATTACAAAACAATAAATATTCTAAAATCTAAGAAATTTTTTTTTAAGTTTTTTTGCTGTTTCTTACCCTTTTCTGTTTATATTAATGCGACAAAATATGTAATGAAGATATCGTAGTTTTTTCTATGATTATAGATTTTTTGAAAAAAGAAAAGGGCGTAAAAAGTAAATTGGTGGCGCAATATGGACTAAGATCTCATGAAAAACTATTTTTGTCAAACGTTAATCCAGAAATATCAAGATTAATAAAGCTTACACGCAAAGAAAACATACTATAAACGAGATGGGACAGTGTAAAGTGGGAATTATGTATGTGCTAGCATGGGATTAAAATGTGTGTATAAATGTGAATGTTTCAGCTGAATGTTTTAGTATGGCTTATGTATACTCATATATATCTTATGATTAAGGGTTGAAACTATTTCGTCACAAACCTTACATAGTTAAGCAGTTCTCAATATCGACAGAATGTAGAAGTATCAATATTTTTATGTACGTATACTCCACGCTTTTCCATCAAAAGGGTGTAAATTATAAATTATGTATTATGGATATTAAAAAAACTGTTTTAGATGCTTAAACAATGATAGTTATGAATATATCTATAAATCTATATAAATCTATTATTTAAATATAATTGTTTCGTAATAAAATATCACCTGTATATCAATTAGTTTTGAAATTATATAGTAACATATACAGCTGACAAAAGCTACAATAAATTAATTAATAATAATAATTAATTATTAGGTAATTTTTCTCAAGGGCGCTCCAACTAAGGATTTGAACCCACTATTATTGATAGTTTTAACCTATTACAATAAATATATACGTTTATATGTTAAACACACATAAGTTCAGTAAGAGACAAAATAAAAAGCTCACGCATTCGTGGAAGCCTAGGTGTTACAGACATCACCAGTAAGATGGAGGAGAGGCGATTAAGATGGTGTGGGCACGTTGGACGCAGAGCACTCTAGCACACTGTGAACCAGGCAATCTCCATTGATCTTCCTCGAATAACAACCAGAGGAAGGCCAAATAATTCTTGGGTGGTGCAAAAAGATAACCTGATGCAGAGGCACTGCCTGGGGGATGTAGTCCGGGACAGAAGAGCATACAACCTGAGGACGAGGAGAGCTGACCCCAACAGTCTTCGCAGACAGTGAGTTGGGATGGAGCCAGGGAGAGAAGAAGACACATAAGTTCAGTAAAAGCAAAAGATTCAGTAAAAGTAAAAGATACGGTATTTCATCGCATCTGTATGTGTTCAGAAAAATTAATTTTTTAAGAAAAGCGCAAAAAGAGCTTACCAAGGGATGACGAAGAATTTGGTAGATCTTGTAATATGTAATAGTAACATATTCGGCTTTGAATTTAGTGAAGTGTATTGTAAAGTGTTTATATAACATCATAAATTGTGACAGGACCTCTCAAAATGGGTTGTTTTTAAGAACTTCCTAAAGCTGCATACGCTACACATATCTCTTATACTAAGGCGCAGAAAACCCGCGTGACAGGACTAACAACAGTTCTAGCAAAATACTTACATATACATACTATATGTATGTTATATTAGTGGAACGGAAAAAGCTCTATGATAATACCCCACCCTATTTAGGAATTCAGGTATGATAAATCATCAAGGATGGCATCCGTGGCCTAATTGGTATGACGCCTGCCTGTCACCCGATATTTGCTGGTTAGATTCCTATTGGAACATAGATTTGAAAAAAAAAAAAGGATTTCAGGTTGGTTTTTCCTCAAGGCCTCTTTAACACCTTTCTGGTCAATTGGAAGAGATTGCCATATTGCAAGAAACCCGCCAAACTGAACTGGATACAACAAACGTGTTATTTAATAATGATGCGAAAAGACATGATGAAAAGTTGTAACTTTTCTATGAATTGTTATAGGTCAACCAATGTCTAAATTGTTTGGTCAAAAGCACTTATTGAACCTTAGTCTTCTAATTTGATATCTACCACAGTTTTATTACATTATTTTTAACTTTGTCTTCTTAATGAAGTCGTGGTTTAGCTACCTTTTTCTTCCTCTTGGGTGTCCTTCAGCAAGGATCCTTTTTGGGACTCATATGATTTGTAATTTCATGTCAATTGATAAACTTAGACCTGATAGATATAGTATCATAAAGATAATTGCACGCTTCGCGCTTGCACAGTTCGGAAAATAGTTTTGTATATAGGTCTTCTAGTTTTCCTTCTGACAATCTCTGATTTCGATTTATTTATGTAACATAAATACAAAAAAATCTCCCCATTTCCCTGCCCGAGCAGACAAAGAGAAAAGAGTGCCAGTCTTTTCAATCGCGACACATATATTTCGCTTCTTATGCATTCATGCAACTTCTACGGATTTTTTTGACTACTTTTCTTAGTTTCAAAATGTAATTGACTTAATCAAACCACGATTTCTATAATCTTTCTCAACAACGCTTTTCACTCATACTCGTACTTTCACTAAATATTTGTTTGTTAGTCTTTTTTTAGAGTTTATTTAACACTTTTTTTGTAAAACAAACTAATGATCTTTTTACCAGGTGGCAGTATATTTCAACTGAGTAAAATATGGGCAATAATGAGAACAATATTTAGCAATGTTTATTATTTTAGTGTTCCAATTGTATTTTTTTCTTGTAAAGCCATTATAAACAATAAACTATATTGATAAGTGATAAAAATGATAATTTTCCTCCCCTATTGAAAACAGAATCGACATGACATGTGTTTAAATCAGCAGTCTGTGGAGGGTCACCCTGAACTTTTTATGGCCGACTATTTCCGGTCATTACGGAACATATTAGTTCTATGTTATTTACACCCTTTTAACACGAGATAAGCACAAAATTTATGATTTCATTTATATACCAGCGTTAAAAATTAATATTCACTTTCTAAGTGGAACAACCTCTGTTGCCTAGCCGGTAAGACACCTATCTTCCCATCCGGGAATCAAAAGTTCGTTTCCCGTTGGTACCAATTTTATTCAAAGTTTTCCAGTCTGGCTTTCCTACAAGACCTTTTAAGGATATTTTTGGTTAGTAGGTAGAGATTACCACTTGGAAATTAATTCGTCAGGTTGCGTGTGTTGTGTTACACTTTGGTTGTATCCAGTATAACCTGGCAGGTTTATTGGTTTGTGGCAATTTCTTCTAACTAACCAGAAAGAAGTTAAAGAGGCCTTAAGTGAAAACCAGTTTGGAATCATTTTAAAAAAATCTGGGTTCCAGCGAGTATTGAACCCGCACCTAGGAGCTGGGAAACAAGTGTCTTACCAGCTAGGCCACGGGTTTTATTCTACTGTTAATTTAATAAGTAAGAGGAATTTCTCAATTATAATTGGTAATAAATTTAAGTGCGATAATTATTTCAAGAAAATTGAAAAAAGTGTATTAATCACCAATTTCGACATTAATTTATTTTCATAACTGTAATAAAAAATCGTAAATAATTTTACTTAAGTGCAAATGATTATTTTTTTAATAAAAAATAAGCATTTATTCAAATTTTCATATTTTTTTATTTGAAATATTAAGCAACGATTTTCACTGAAAATAAATTATTACTATAGTTTTTTCTTCGTAATTAAGATAAAAAAATTCTTAAGGGAGAAATTTTTTATATCATTCATGATCTATGTACCAAAAATGTGTTAAAAAATCATACTTTATATCATTATACTTTCATTGTATATTGTATAATCTGACGGATTTTTAACCATGTAACAATCTCTTCCAAATCACCAGAAATAAACTTACAAAACCTTAAGTGAAAAACAGTCTAAACTTTTAGAAAAAAACGGGTACCAAACCCATAACCCCTGGGTTAGTGGAAAGGCGTCTTTCCATATCAATGCCGTCATACAGTTAGGACAAATATCGAATATGATTTATTACCCAAGTGTATTCATTTTGATATCGCAATGGATACAATAATAACACGCATGTTGTTATGTTTACTTAAACTAAATAAATTAAAATCTAAATATTGCTGATGGTTTTACGGTTTTGGTAACATAAAAATAATAATTTTAGTTTCAGTTTATGTCAATCGTTCAAAAAAATAAATTTAATTAATTCTCACAATTGCCAATTAAGGCTTACAATAAAACCAATTACTACAAATAAACCTAAAAAAAAGGCCTTAGATATTTTTTTAAATTTACTTGAATTCAATTGGTTCCGCTTGTATGCAGTTAGGAAACATTTTAATGACTCTTTAAATGGTCGAAATTACCAGAAAGCAGTATTTTGTTAAAAAATAAATGTGTCATCGTGTGCCTAATTGAACCGAAGATATTCCCCTAAAATTGAAGGGAGAGAGATATGTATGAGTTTCCCTGAAATACCCTAAATATGCGTTAACCCAGCTTTACCCTCGTGTGGCGAGCCACCCCTAATTTCTGGTAGCAATTGATCGGTGCATAGTTCACTGAGTAAGTTCAGTCTACCACCCCCATCTTGCGAATTTGTATCAGTTTTTTTCCAACTTTTAATGTTTATTTCACATTATTTATTTTAATTTTTTCTTTGTGGTACCAAGAAAAACTATCATTGCATAGTATTTTTTTTATAATTCAACTTTCGATAAATATTACGGTTGACATATAAATAAAGTTATTTATTTTCAAAGCATATTTATGAATAACATTATACGAAAAGATCTCAGGAAACAAACCTTATCATTTTACATATAGAAATCTCAGTGAAACTGATAGGAATATACTCGTATATAGTGAAGGGTCTTTTTGAAGTTCATATAGCGTTTTTGTGTCTCACAGTTCTGACGTTTCGAGACCGTTCGAGACAGTTCTCAACTTTAAAATGTATTAGTTATTGACTTCACTGACGAACTCTGATGGGCCATTCACTATGGTATACTTCCTTGTATACTTAGAGGGTAAATTATTCTAAATGAAAGTGAAAACCTAACTCGTATTTAAAAAAAAGAAAGTGTACCTCTAGGTCGAAAGACAGTCGTCTTATCAATTAAGCCACGCGAGTGAGTGTACTATATTTTATTACAGTTTCGTTGTAACCGTACAACTTGGCGGGCTTATTGCCATATTTGAATTCCTTCAAATCAACCAGAATGATGTCAAAGATACTTTGAGTGTAAACCGAACTATAATCCTATTTCAAAAAAATATATCCCAACGGGAATCAAACCAGTGATCTCTGGGCTGCAAGACAAGCGTCTAAATATTATGTTTTTTATTTATTTATTTAACTTTTTTATTGTAAATACAATTTGGCGAGCTTATTTCCAGGCGGAAATCTCTTCCAACCAACCAGACAAAAGTAAATGAAGCAAGTTTCGTGGTCGCATAAATCATTCAAATGACTATCCATTCCCACGAAATCCGTAAACATATACGTGAGCATATGCCCACGAACCCCACAAAGACGGACAATTATTTTTCATACGAAGTGAGATATCATCAATCAAAAGGAAAGGAAGGGATGGTGGAGAGGAAAGGAAAAGAAAAATCAGGAATGAAACACGTTATTTTACTGACTAGAAATTAAGAGTTTTTTCAGTCGCTTCTTAAATCATGCCAAGGACGGAGCGAGTCTTATATCGGTTTGTTACTGATTCCAGAATCTCACTGCATGGACAGTAAAGGACGACATAAAAAAAAGAGGAGCGGTGAACTGGAAAGGCCAATAAGCAATCTGTGTACTGTAATCTACATACCATGTGAACAAAATATGAACCTAGATACCATCTATAACAACACCATGCACATTTTGTGATTTTCGCGTAACGTAAAAAAACATTTCCACCCTTTCTATACAGAGACTTTGCCTTTGTCATATCCCGTTACACATATTCTTCTTCGAATAATATTATACTTCCCGCCAAACAATCTCAATATTATTTTCTTAATTTCAATTGTAACGCCCATCTCTAAAAAACAGTAAAGCTTTCTCCCTTTATTTTTTACTGTATCATACATTGAAATACCAGATATATTTTGCAAAAGAACGCATTTATCATGCAATCAAACAGATTTATTATGCCATATTTTAGTCTTGTATTGTTTGCGTAGATTTAAAGGAGTACTAGAACACGACACTATAAGTTTTTGTAATTGCTTTTTTTTGTAAACTCAATACTAAATACGCCATTGACCTTTTAACTGTTGTAACCAGGGCTGTGGAGTCGGAGTCGGAGTTGGAGTCGGAGTCGCGGAGTCGCGGTGTTTAGGCCGGAGTCGGAGTCGGAGTAGGAGTCGTAAAAAACGAGTGACTCCGACTACTTTTCCGTTAAAATTTAAAATACATTTTTTTTTTAATTATTATAATGAATGTGTATTGTGCACGAATATTAAACTTGCAGGCGCAAGTCGCGCCGATATGGTGAATCACCGAGATCCATTTAATGCATCAAGTCTACGAAAATGTGTTTGACTCCTTCTTTCTCACGTCGAAAGAAAATTCTGTTGGCTGGGATCTATGTTAACCCCATGGTTCGACTCATATTGACGGAAGAACAAATAAATAGAGCTAAAAACGCTCTGTTTGAATTAACCGTTCGTATGAAAGGCCTTCGACTAGAAAAAGAGACGACAGCAGGCAGCGTACACCAAGTATCATCATCTTCATCCGACACCACTGAATCTGAAGACGATTTAGAAAAATATCTCAATGAACAAGATAAACTAAAACGTCCTCGTTTGAATCACAGTCCTAATATAGACTCTATTTCAAAATTGAATTTTATGATGCATTAAAAATAATGGAAAAAATTGACCAAACTTATAAGTTAAATGTTGAAATGGCAATACAGCGGTATCTAGAAATCGTAAAAGATTCAGCATTGATCGTTACAGCATTACCGCCAACCCAAGTATCCGTAGAGTGGTTATTTTCCGCTCTTAAAATTCTCAATTCTGATTTGAGAGCCTCTACGAATACAGATTTAATAGAAGCAATGTGGTTTTTAAGAATAAATTCTAATAAATAATTATTAAAGTTTGATCTTGTTTTATTTTTATCCCTATAACATGAAAAAAATGGCTATATGCAAAGGTAGGAAACAACCTGATAAAATTGAGCTTTTTTGAGTCGGAGTTGTGGATTCGGAGTCGTGGAGTTGGAGTTGTGGAGTCGGAGTCGTGTTGTTGGTAAATATAGGAATCGGAGTCGGAGTCGGAGTCGTGTTTTTTTTTTTCGACTCCACAGCCCTGGTTGTAACGCTTCTTCCGATATCATACCATATCTATAAATATGCTTCCCAGATGGTGAATCTACTAAGATACGTTGTTAACATATATGTACATCGCAAATACTCATAATCGATAACCAGGGTCATCTAAAATAATTAAAATTTGTAGAACGGATTTATTTACAAAAAAAAAAATCCGTTTGTTTTTTATTTTAACATCTAAGGCAAATTTTCTGTTATATATCTGTTTCGGAAAAAACAACTAAACGTGAAAAATCTACTTTTATCTAGGTTGAATTTGAAAGAAAATATTTAAAAAATTGGTTTTCTCTACAAGGAAATACGAATGTGGAGAACCGCGGATAAAAGTATCCCTAAATAAGTGTTCAAGGGTGACCATCGCCCTCCATATCCGTATGAGTCACGACTCCCGGCCCTTCAGACTGCTGGCGAAGGGAAGACGTGGAGCTGGGGCGGCTCTGTACTCGCCCTATCTTCATATCTCTCCACATTGTGTCTTATTGAAGAGGACCTAGAGCAATGGAGGATGAATTCAAGGGTCGATCTTCGGCAAATATGTAGTATATATACAAAAAAGATCCAACCCACATTAGGTATAAGTTTCGTTTTATATATTTGGGATTTTATAAGCGCGGCTTGTAAATATATTGCTTTGCCTATATGGAATAAAAGAAGATTGCTTAGTCAAAATTTAAAATAAACCAAAATACAAAGAAAGATTGTTAGTCATTCTCTAACCAAAATATTATAATTTATTCGATGTTTTAAATTAACTAAAATAAAAAAATGTTTATTCATTCGGTATTGCAAATAAATCAACATGTGTTTTGGTGTTAGATGTAATTTGCATGTTTATGTACACGAAAAAAAGTTTAAATAACGAATGGTATAGCACACGCGATGGTTCAAGTTGTCTTCGCCTCACCGATCAAAATACGGTTGTGTGCCTGTACATTACCTGCAGCGATATACTTAAAATTATTCTATTTGAATGAGAAAGTGTAAGTATTGGTGATGGAAAAGTGGGAAAGGAAAATTTAATGCGAGATATGGACGACAATGAAAGAATGGAGTAAGTTGAGGAATTCTGGTATTTAGATTATATTTTTTTAGATGACAGAAAATATAAGAGGAATATGATGTGTCCGTCTAATAATTTGATTAATAGTGAATTCATATTTAGTTCACATAAGTACTTGTGTACTTCAGGAATACTGAAGTACTTCAGGAATTCATTCATGCTGGGAATAGATTGACTATGAATCAGAACAAATCAGAAAAAAATATTTGGCATGCCTAGTTTGCAAGACACCCATCTTCCACTCCAGATGGTGCAAGTTTGATTCTCATTGATACCATTTTTTTGGTAAGACGCTTATCTTTCGATCTGGAGGTTGCCGTTATAATTAAGAAGATATTGATAAAATATATCTCAATATTGATTTTACATAAGGTGTCTTCAACATCTTTATGGCTTGAATATTGAACAATAAGGTACCTTCATGCGGAAGGATCCCTCCGGCTTAATGTGAGCCTCGGGAAGATAGAAGGTAGAAAAACGTTTATCGGGGATGAATGTTTTCATTGGTTAATTGTTAAATATTATGATATAAAGTTCTACAAGGTTAAGGTTGAAACCTTTGATCAATTATAAATCTGGTTGTAAGGAAGAGACAGTCATATGGTAGTAAGCCCGTAAAGTTTTACTGTACACAACGAAAGTGCAATGTAATTAAAAACGAAAGATAGAAAATAGCATAGAAAGTCAGAAAAAAATTCGGAGTTGTATGAGGTGTATGTATGGATGTGGAAAACGATTAAAATATATGTCTAAATAAGAAAACCTTGTTTAAACGATTAAAATATGTGTCTAAATAAGACACTTGTCTGCCGATCCGGAGGCTGCGAGTTCAAGCCCCTCTGGAACGCGGATTTTTTTTTAATATGATTCCAGTCTGATTAACACTTAGGCCCTATAAAAACATATTTCTGGTTGGTTGGAAGATATTGCCACATGGTAATAGACTCGCCAGGTAAAAAAAAAGCCTTCATTTTCTTTCTGCCTATCAAAACACGGAAATGACGTGAGGATAAGTATATATTCGTATGTATAAAAATGCAATCCTAACTAAACGTCAAATTTCCTTATTTTTCCATTTTCTTAAGAATCTTGAATAGTAAACTCATTTCAAGTTGGATTTATTTTGCTTATGTATGTACATACGAGGAAAATGAAATATAATAATCGTTTCGTTTGTCAAATGAGATGAGAAAAAATTAGATATGAGAAGGTTGGATTTAGTGGATATTTCAGGAAAGTGGTTGAACTCACAAAGTAAATTGGTTCATAAAAAAATATCCCATTTGTTTGTTGAATTTGAAATAAATTAAATAATTATATTTTTATAAGAATATCTCAATTTTCATGTTGAATCTTAGAAAAAAAAATTAAAAACGTTAATAATTAAAATTTTCAACATTTCATAAGGATGCTTGATGTTTCAAATATAAAAAAATAAGAAAAAGGTTTTCAAATATTTCAAATATTTCTACGGATAATTAAAACAAAAATTGAACATAAAGACGTTAATCTTATATTTCTTTAAGATTTATTTGCATTGCAATGCTCTTTTATCAGGTGTAAGTTTAGTTTGCCATACCTGAAGCAGGGAACAAGATGACACTGTGAGCTACCAGCTTTGTTTCTTTGGAAATGCTCTAAGTCAGTTAAGAACAAAGTCCTTTCTTTGTTGACAATTCACCTTGATTAAAATTTTAATAAATACGATTTTGTACAAAAGATTGATTTTTTCTTTAACGTGCTTGGCAACACATTATACATCTGACAGGCTTATTACTATACAGGAATTTAACCTAACCAACTCGATATTATTTCACAAACAGACGGAAAAAATGTATTATTTTTAAACGATAAAATCACCAAAATACTATGAAAATGAAATAAAACGCTGCTAAAACAAAAAAAAGGTTTCATGGACATAAAATGCGACAAAAATACCACGAGAGATAATATTTGGAAATTTCACAGTAAATTTGGTCAATAGCATGCAAAAATAACACAGCCGCTACAAAAAATAGTTCATAGGGGTGAAAAGGGGCCTTGCGGTCACATGACGTCAATTATATCGTTGTGTATAATTTAAAGAGTGCATAGTGCAATACATGTATGCTTTGGTGAAAACTCAGCTATATCCGAATCGTCCGACCAATTATTAATCGAATCAGATAATTTTTTGAAACCTGCGTATTTGAATTTATAAAACCTCTATTTTTCTTCTCTTGGTGGTTTTTTTAAGAATTGGTGTGCACCCATTATATTTTGAAGTATATTTTGTTATAAATATGAATTTTAAATTTTTTTTGCAAGCGTTCACACATTTTCACGCGTTTTTGATACACCCGTAGTTGTTTTACGTTCTTCCATACATATAACATATTCTTTATTTATTTATTTATTTATTATTACACATGACAAGAAATATACATAATTTGCGAAAAAACAACTGGTAATTTAATTTAGACATACATTATTTTAATGGATCTGGCTTTGTCGCCTTTCATTTGTCGTATCCCCAGTAAACTAGTCTTTTGCCTGTATCTCACTGAGGATAAAATATATTGCAGAACACTTATATACAGTCCAAAAACCTACAAACCATCACGTCATTTACCTGTTGGGCAAGGTAGAGAAGACAGATGGTCAGACTTTCGTGTCTCGACCCACAACCTTAGCCTCTTCAGCATCCATACGCCTTATACAACTTTTCTAAAGATTTTTCAGATTTTCTATTTCCTTCTTACAAAACATCATTCACTTCGTCCAACTACATTTTCCATGGTCTTCCTCTCACGTGCCTTCTACTGACATTTGCACTTTATATTTATTTTGTTATTATTTCTCTATTCATCCGTTCTACTTGCCCAATATTTTCAGCGTCCTCTTCTTCATCTATTTATCACATCACCGTTAAGTTCACTTTCATCCCTAATTTTTTTTCATATTCTACCATACATTCTCACTCCGTATATTCTTCTTAATGCACTCATTTTTGCAGCATTAATTTGGCTCCCATCAGTCTTACAATTTGGTGGGCCAATCATAATAAGCATATGCCAACAAACATGCCCCATGTTAAATGATTAGATATCTCTATATGAGTGAGTTTGACGTCTATCCATAGAATTATCCTACTCAGTTTCTGCTGGGCATGATCGGGTATACCTTATTGAGCGTAAGAAGAGATCTGCGTCTCCTGGTATACGTTGTCAGACTCGTTCGAGGAGTTGTGAGCTGTCCAGCATTACTACAAATATAAGAGTTAAATGCTTCTAACAATTACACTAGATTGCGCCGGCAAGAACTGTTCTCAATAACATACGCAAAAACGGGTCTTCCAGCTGCTATGCCTGTTGGAAGGGCCTTAACTCTTCTGAACGGGACTGCTTCGGATATTGAAATATTTCATATAACATTACCAAAAGCAAATGAAAAATTTCTTCTAAGATTGAGCGCGTTAGAAAGCACTCATTAACATATTTAAGTGACTTTGAATGTATGTGTGTGTTTATGTACGTGTATACGAGTATATGTGTATGTATGTATGAATGTATATATTTTTAATTTAATATATATATTTTTAATGTTAACATTTTTGTATTTTTCAATGTAATTGGGCTAAGCCTGTATTGAGAAAATAAATAAATGAAATAAAAATTAAACGATCTAAATGTGAAAAACTGTAAACAGGAACTTTTTTTCATGATTTTTATCATCGGAAGTCTAAACCCAAAACTCCTATACGCAATACAAACTTTCTGTCAACAAAGAAATTGGAGTCGTCACATGTTTTGGTATTTTCGAAAATTTCCGACATTTGGTGTTGACATTTCGAATTAATCTAACATCAAATCGTTATTCCTAATACTTTTGACAGTATTTTATGTTTAATTTCAATAATTTATTTTTTTTCGATATTTTCACTTTTTAATGTACGAGTATGTGTAATTTTTCCTCCTGGAATAAATTGGGATATATTCCGAATATAATAATCAATTATTAAATTGGGTCTATAAATTATATTGTTAAAAGCATCAGAAGCATCAAATGGGATATATTTCGAATACAATAATCAATTAATATATCGGATCTATCAACAATATTGAATATTGTAAATAACTTTATGCAGAAACATCGAATCGGATATATTCCGAATAAAATAATATAATAATCAATTCATGTATCGGAGCTATCAACGATATTGTAAATAACCTTTTACGAATATAATTACGAAGATAATTATCAATAAATATATCGGTGCTATCAACCATATTGTATATTGAATAAAATAATCAATTCATGTATTGGAGCTATCAACGATATTGTAAATAACTTTTTAGAGAAACATCAAATGGGATGTATTCCGAATATAATTATCAATAAATATATCGGCGCTATCAACTATATTGTAAATAACCTTATGCAGAAGCATCAAATAGGATATATTACTAATATATAATAAAAATCAATCAATACATCGAAGCTATCAAATATATTGTTAATAACCTTTTATAGAGACATCAAATGGAATATATTCCGAAAACAATAATAAATTAAAAACAACAAGAACCAAAAAATCACATAAACTAAAAAAAGAAGCATTTGTACATGATCTCAGTTAATAATCGAGTTCGTAATGAAGTTAGATGCGAAACTATTTTTCTTTTAATTATTCAATTAATCCACAATAAAAGTTTATAGAGGGCGGACATAAAACTTAATTAAGCTGATAGTGCGGCCAGACCAGTGGACCTCTCCTTGAAGGAGGAGTAAACAAGGGCAGGATATGCCTCCCTTGGGAGGGAGGTGCGCAGATATGTTGCCAAATTTAACACTTTCGGACAAAGCTGAAGAACAGTGCGGTAACGATTTTTTTAGGAATTTTTTTTTTTTTTTATCCACTTAGCACGGATTTCTCCTGTTACACAAAGAGGGTTTGCTTCTAGCGTTAGCTTATTCGTTAGGAATAATATCAGCCAGGATTCTTCTCATACTGCTAGGCGGTACCGAGAATATATCAACCGTGTCATTCAGTTGGTTCAATATCTCTATACCACGCGTGACTGAGTGTTTAGCCATGATATTCGTCCTGTAAGTTGGTATGTAGAACAGAGGGTGATTCCTTGCACGGATATATTTATTGGGTACATATAAACTTAGTGCTTCTAGAATCGCGGGACAGTTAAAGGAACCTTGGAAAACCTTTATTAGGAATATCGCAATGGATTCTTGCCTTCTTGTTTCAAGGCTTCTATAGTTACACACCGTGAGAAGTTCGGCATCGTGAGCATATTTTGGGTAATCGCCATTTGTTCTGTACCATAGACATCTGAGGATTTTTTTTGTATTTGTTCTATATTGTTTTTATATTTGAGCTGATGAGAAGTCCAAACTGTAGATGCATATTCTAATTTGGTTCTTATTAGATAATTATATAAGTTTCGGAGGATATCGGTGCTGTTAAATTCGCTTGATATTCTCATTACAGAATTTATATACACACTTTTATTTGTAAAGCTAAATAATATTTTTAAATGTATTTAATTCATAATTTTGGAATCTTCATTTATTTATTGCTGAACGTATATAATCATGATATGTTCAAAATCATCTGAAATTTACGATGATACATAATATTTTCATAAATATTGTCAGTATGTCATACATTGGTTTTTAGTTCCTTTTGTAAATTATTGAATGAATCAAAATAAACTATTTAATTACACTCTTTTCTCTTATGAACATTCTTCTTAATGTAATTTCCTACAAATAATTCACTTTAGAAACTGTAGCTTCAATCAAGAATTTCGTAATTTTTCTGTACCCCTACCATTGATTTTAAAATCAAAATAATCTTCATTGGCTGGATTAACGTCTGTCTTTCATGATTTCTTTGGCATTGCGAGCCAAAAGAATGTGTAGTTTTCATGTCTCATAGTATGGTCGAATAATTCAAGCTTCTTTTTGACGATGGTGAGTCTTAATATTTTATTCTTGTATAACATTCCAAGCAAATCTGCTTGTGTTTCTTTATCTCCCAACAAGAAACGCGGCATAAGGCAATACGTCTATATTTCTAAGTATTGTTTAACTACAATTAAATATAATCAGGCTTGAAGATGTCTATCATGGTACAAATTATATAGAACAACGACGTATGGAACAAATTTAGTAGAAGTGAATGAAATTTTATTTAAATAGAATTGAGCAGAAAATATCATGATATAAGAGAATAACTATTGGAATAAGTGATTAATTGCCCAGAACTACACATGTATGAAATATGTTGCCAGTAAAACCAGTACTGTAAGATCTCAATACAGACGTTTGGCGCAGAAAAATACCAAATGAAGAAGAGGCATATGCTCAATATTCAAACAAAGATGACTAACAATAAATTAAGGATTGAATAAAAATACCACATACTCGTATAACCGTCCAATTTTTCTCTTGAAATCAATTTCATTTGTCTTAAAAATGATTGTTTTCTTTGACTTATTTTGATTTAAATTTGACTTCATAATAATACATTGGGCTAGTTCATTACTTTGTGGCAATTTATTTCAAGCAACAAACATGTTTAAATAATATTTGTGTTGCAAAGCTAATATGAGAGAAACAAGTTTGACATATTCATTTTTGGCAAAAAAAAACAGGTAACAATCACGAGAAGTTTTCAATCTCTCGCATTGATTATTTTTAATCAATTTTCAGAAAAATTGTTTAAAGTTATTATATTAATTATTTTTTTTAGCAAAATAAACCAACATGCGTATTAGTTAGTGACGCCACTGGCTAGTACTTGGGTCCTTGATTCGCATAGGGACGGCGGCACTTTGCAGAGGGCAGATGTTCGCTTAGCTGTTATCAGGCAGCTGTTAATTATTATGAATTAAAATTTTACTTATTTAAAAGCATTTCCTTTCATAATTTGCAAATACAAATTGCATAAAAAAGGGATGGTCGAAGCACGAAACACGTTATATGCAACTCAAGCGGCTTTTTATATGGAGCATGGGGATTTTTTTTTTAAATTTAACTTTTTAAATTTATCAAAGTTTTAATGGTGCTGCAATTTCGTAACTTCAATAAAGAAAGTATGAAGATAAAATAGTTTTTCATTTTTACGGAACTCAAATAATAAAAGGATTAAGTTTGTCATTTGAGCGATAAAGTAAAATGTAAAAATCAGACCAGAAAAGCTTTCTCAGTGATTTTAAGCGAAATGGCTAAATAAGTATGAATGAAACTTTAAAAACGTGCTCCATCAAAAAATGTAGCTCCAGAGTATATTTCTACACCATGCAAAATAAAACGTGATTATATATTTAAATATAACTGTTGACACTTATAATTTTAAGTTATATAAATTAATATTAGAATAAGCACATACGGTGGACGCAATATCTGGTTGTCGAAGAGATGTGATCCGAAAAAAAAAACCGATAGCAAAGTTCCAATATATAAGACCTATGTAACATAAGGTCGTTCATGACATATAATGTAGAAACCAGAGACGACCCAAGTAGAACAAATAGCCTTCTTTGAATATCTAAGGTGATAATTTTCATAACCATCGCAGGAAAATATCTCAGAGATAGGGTTAGAAACTCTCATATTCGACAGATCTGCATAAAGTATATCGTCAGGTGGAGCAGAAAGTAAAGGTGGTACTGGCGTGACTTTGGCTTTGGGTAGGATGGGCAGACAGAATGCCATGTATAGCGGCACACGAGATCCCTGCAGGACATCGCATACCAAGAAAGTATGATGGAGAGAGTTAAGAATCTGCTTCCCAAAAATGATTTAAGCAACACCAGATCCAAGATCTGCATCAAGAATGATATAGGTTCGATTGATATAGGTTCGATTCTCTTTGGTACCCAAATTACGATTTATTTCAAAGATTTCCAGTCTGATTTTCACTTAAAGTTTCTTTAACATATTTCTGGTTGGCTGGAAGATATTGTCATATGTCAATAAATCCACGAGGTTGTACTTATTTAGAGTCGTTTACACACCTTTGCCAATATTCGCCACGAAATAAAAACGCCTTTGAATATTTAACAGCCCTCCCCTAATGACAACACGTGCGCTCGCCAAATTTCCTGTAAAACAACTGACGCATTCCCCGTCCCCCTTCATCCCTACCCAACTGTCATTACATGTTTAAATTGTTGAACATCCTGTATATGTTACAACTGAAGTGTAATACAATAAATGACGTCCTTTATAGTCTAGTTGATTTTAGTTTTCAGCGTCTTTTCAATCATGGATTAGCGCTACGCTCAAACAGAGATTGTTTATGGATCTTTCCAGTTCACCGATCCTACTTTTTTACATCGTCCTTTAATGTCCATGCAGTGAGACTCTGGAATCAGTTACAAGCCAATATAAGACTCGCCCCGTCCTTGGCATGCTTTAGAAAGCGACTGAAAAAACTCTTAATTTCTAGTCAGTAAAATAACGTGTTTCATTCCCGATTTTTCCTTTCCTCTCCACCATCCCTTCCTTTTCTTTTGATTAATGATATCTCACTTTATATGAAAAATAAATGTTCGGGTGAGGGTCCGTCTTTGTGGAGTGTGTGGCATATGCTCACGTATGTGTTTATGGATTTCGTGGGGATGGATAGTCATTTGAAAGATTTATGCAACCATGTAACTTGCTTCATTTGCTTTTGTCTGGTTGGTTGGAAGAGATTGCTGCCTGGCAATAAACCCACCAGGTTGTATTTACATTTTTTTTTTAAAATAAATAGTTGGAAAAACGCTTTGATTACCAATCTAGGGAATTCAGATACAATTCCTGTTGGAACGAAATGGTATGATTCCTGGTGGAACTGATTCTGAATATGATTCGTGGTATCTGTCTGGGTTTTCAACTTTACCTCCTTTTTTTCTATCCAAAACTTTCTGTCGTGTGCATCTCGTCTTATTTCTAGCCACCCATGTTGTATGTGGTCTACCTATACTTCTGTCAGTTCTGGGTCTTCAATCAATGGTCTTTGTCATCCATTTATCTACGTGAGGTCATCCATTTACAAGATTTTTCACAAGACCTTTTAATATGTTTCTAATTGGTTTTAAAAAATGTTCTATGGCAAAAAAACCCGCCAGGAATGATATGAAATACATTAAGATGGAAAAATATTCCACGATAATCAAATCCGGGCTCCTGAATACTTAGCAAACAAAAATATCACAGGGTGTCAACTACTGGACGTAAATTCTCTTGAAAAAAAAATATATTTGCAAAACTACTGGAATTGAACTTGAGATGTCAGATTAAGTATACCAACCATTGCACCAATATTTCCGAATACATGCATACAGGATGTCCTGTGCATTAATGTCAACCCGGTATCGAGGAAAATGCCAGCTTATGACGATTCAGAGTTAAAAAAATTCTTGCAAAAGCCTTATACTTTTCGAGTTATAGACATTTCTTTGATAATTGTGAAAGTAGCTACCCTGCGCCAAATGTTTATTTGCTGTGTCTACAAATTGCAATATTTTATGATTTTATTGGTTGTATCGCAATTCTAGATAACCCTGATATTAGTCGGAGTCCGATATAAAACAAAAAAAAACCTGCACGTTCAAAAAAATTATGTTTTTTTTTCCGATCATAAAAATTTATATTTTTTATCAGCTAACTTTAACTAATCATACTGTAAAAATAATGTACTACGCTAAATTGGCAAGTTACATCAAAAGATGGCCTGACAACACTTTTATTTATGATAACACTTAAAGTGTTGTCATTTAATACAGATTTTTTTTAAATTATTTTTAAGGAAGTAGTAGGTGTGTATGTTATTGTATTTTGAAATTCTGACTAAACATGCCATCTTTCGACGTAACTTGCCAGGTTAGCATAGTACATTATTTTTACAGTATGGTGAGTTAAAGTTAGCTGATAAAAAACATTAGTTTTTATGATCGGACAAAAATATTTTTTTTTCGTACCTGAAGTTTTTTTTTGTTTTATATTGGACTTCGACTAATAGCAGGGCTATCTAGGATTGCGATACAACCATTAAAACCATAAAATATGGCAATTTGTAGTCACAGCATATAAACATTTGGCGCAGGGTAGCTACTTTCACAATTTTCAAAAAAAAATGCCTATAAATCGAATAGTATAAGGCTTTTGCAAGATTTTTTTAAACTCTGAACCATTATAAGCTGGCCTTTTCTTCGATACCAGCTTGAAGTTAAGGCACGGTACACCCTGTGTATTCGAGTAAATTTAGTTTTACTGTTTAATAAAGATTATTCAGCTAAATTGGTATACAAATAATTGGTGTACAATATTCAATAACATACAGTTTTGATATGCAAACTACATTTTAAACTGCATTTGTAAGACTGTTTAGATAGGGAAATTATTACCCATAAATGGAATATATCCTTCCAAAATAATTCCTATCCAGGCGTGATTGTGTCTCTGATTGTGCATCCATCCTATAATAATGAATTTCTCAAATGTAAATGCGAAGCAAAATTATAATATTGTTGGACACTAACTTACGTATGAACGGAAGTCTAGCTTTGGTAATAAAGGAAAGAGATAAGGATAGAATGAATGCATTAGAAATGCGTTCGTTACGAAGAACATACGTTTAGGTAATGTATGATGATGTTAAAAATGAAAGGATTAGAGATAACAGTTAGCTGAAGACGAATATTACGAGCCAAATGAAAAATACGTATTTATGTACATATTTAAATATACTAATGTCTGTCCATGTAGCGAGACTCTGGAATCAGTTACAAACCAATATAAAATTTTCAACGTCTTTCCAATCATGGATTAGCGCTACGCTCAAACAGAGATTGTCTATTGCTCTTTCCAGTTCACCGCTCCTCTTTTTTTACGTCGTCCTTTACTGTCCATGCAGTGAGACTCTGGAATCAGTTACAAACCAATATAAGACTCGCTCCATCCTTGGCATACTTTAAGAAGCGACTTAAAAAACTCTTGATTTCTAGTTAGTAAAATAACGTGTTTCATTCCTGATTTTTCTTTTCCTTTAATTTCCTATCCCTTCCTTTCCTTTTGATTGATGATTTCTCACTTTATATGAAAAAGAATGTTCGGGTGATTATCCGTCTTTGTGGGGTTCGTGGGCATATGCTCACGTATGTGTTTATGGATTTCGTGGGGATGGATATTCATTTGAATGATTTATGCGACCACGTAACATGCTTCATTTACTTTTGTCTAGTTGGTTAGAAAAAAACTTTCAAATGAGAATAAGACAGTTGTTAAGATTACAACAAAATATATTATAGATAAAACCAAAGACAGTCTCTTTTAACCTTTCCTTTCCTGTGCTAAAAAAATCCGCGCGTTCCGGTGCTGTGTATTCAATACACATGTAAAAATGAGCGATTTAAATCGGAAAAATAAGAATATTCATAGTCATTAATTAAATTTGAAGTCAAAAGTGATACTAATCTAATTGCTCAAAACATGAAAAAACATCGGCCGACGTTCACAAAAAGGGCGAAGAGACCACCTCAAATGAATGTCCGAGAGCTACTGAAGCTAGCGAACTGAGATTCTATTTCTTGCGTTCCCATACACCGAAGAAGAGTGAGAGTGAGACGTGAATAGCGCCGCTTTCTCACCCATAGTGGTTTTTTAGAATTAATGTACCTACGTCACACACTGGTACACGTTTGATTGTATTGGTGAATTTATTCCCGATTTTCACAAAATATATCTGATGTGGCCGATAAGTGCTAATTATTATTAATATAATTTTTTTTATTCAAAACGTAAATATATTACGGAGGAATATCTAAAATGTGAACCCAGTATTTATTATATTTATAGGCATATTAAAGTTTTTAGAAGCAATGTGTACTAGTTACACAACACAGGGAAGGAAGAGCTAATAACTGTTTTAGAATTTCTCCTAACGGTATCCATTGTATATATTATATCAAGTTTTTTTTTGTAATATTTTATATTTCTATCCCATAATAAGGTATATCATTTTTGGTGGATCTAGCTCCTTGGCATAGTAGGTAAGACACTTGAATTGCAACCGAGGGTTTCGGGTTCGATTCCAAAATAAAAAGGTCCCAGCCTGGTAAAAAAATCTTCTAGAAACAATATTTGTGTATGCTAAACGTATGCGAATGTTATTGCCTCTTCAGATGCAACGACGAACTGTGAGTTTTGTGTATACTTCAGTTTAAACCCACTTTTATTATCAGATTAACAATATAACAAAATGAAACGCCTATATATTAAGAATTAAAATAACAAGGTAGTGGTTGTGGTCATTTTATTAGGCACTTTCCCGCATCTGCAAACATATGTTCAGAAAAACATATTTGATTAGAAACTTACCAAAGGAAGACGAACCTATATATGATAGGAACACATTCGGTTTTAGGTGGAGTGTAGTGTATGTGTGTAGTGTTCATACCATCATACGAATGAATAAATAAATTGTTGCCAATTTTCGGCTATAATAGTAACATGAAAAAAAATTGTCATTTATTTATGATACAATCTCTGAAATGTTATCAATAAATTCTATGCATTATTTGATTTCCCGTTGGTTCATAGAAAATAAACAAACTTGTGCTCTAACTACATTATAAGAATGCAGCACGGGCTTCTGCATATTGTTAATTTGAAAAATGCATTGGAGTACCTTAATTTATGCAATTGCTTATCGTGCGAGCTCAAAATGCTGAAACTCTGGAATAGAAATTGTTAGTGCAATTTTACCATATGAGTAAATCAACAAATGGAATCACAGTGCATGGCACATAAAGCTTTATTTTTATTTGTATCGAGGAATGTGGGGAGCTTTTGTTATTATTTTTAAATAACATCTTTTTTTTTTTTTCTACATAAAACTGAATAAAAGTTTAATTTATCAAATAAGAAACTGAAAGCTTCTACATTTGAATAGTATGAGGTAGGTAATATGAAATCTTCTATCTGTTTCTTATCTTAATGACCATTCAACTCTTGTACTCCTTTTCCCAAAAGATTTTTATCCAAGCCGATCAGTCACACACTAGCTTTTCCCAGCATCCTAATATCTTGCTCTACGTTATTTCGGTCTGCCAAGTAGTCTTCTTCCGTGTTGTTGAGCTTGCATTGTGATATTTGTTGTTCGTTACAACTGAGTTCTGCTTACATGGCCTATCCATATCGACCTACGCAACTTTATGTCACCGGTAATTACTTCTTCTTCATCCCAGTGTCATGTCAGATCCCCCCAACGTTGACTATCACCTGAGAGTAGGGATCTTTGTCACCGGCAGCCCGAA
This sequence comes from Odontocerum albicorne, assembly GCA_949825065.1. Lineage (NCBI taxonomy): Eukaryota > Metazoa > Arthropoda > Insecta > Trichoptera > Odontoceridae > Odontocerum > Odontocerum albicorne. The sequence continues at coordinate 3,855,155 of OX463844.1, read as the reverse complement.
AAAGATCAACGGTCCTTATACCAGTCCAATCATGTATATTGCGGATCCAGGAGATTTGCCTCTTACCAACACATATTTGACCATCTATTTTATCTTTGATGATCAGGTGCATTCATTTATATTTTTCTCCTCTAAGTAGGACCCAAATAGGACACCTTTTGGATTTTAATGTTAGTCAGCAACTCTATCAACTTTGACTCTTTGAAGAACCCTCGTGTTGCTGACCATATCCGTCCAGTGTATCCGTAGCATTCTCCGGTGTATCCACATTACGAGAATGCTTCCAGTCAGTTCATACTACCAACTTTGAGGGTCCATGATTTCATTCCATATAATAACACTGACCAAACGTAGCATTTGATTAATACAATGAGAAACGTATTCTGCGATGATAATCAAAACTTGAAACTTCGACAACGGTAATTACTTAAGTATTTTAAATTAACACTTCCATGCCAATAAATTTGGTGCATTTAAAAGCGATTTCTTACAAACAACCAGATTTTGTATCATGATTGTTATTGGCATGTCTTTAATGTTGTGAATGAAATTTTTTTTACTTAAGATAATACACAAATCTCAAGCACAATAGTGATTAGAACGGGGATTGTATGGAACTTAAAGACGAGGTAATATTTTGAGGTTGTAGGGAATACCGTCGTCCCTGAATATTGTCAAAACGCACGGTCAATGACCGACGAACCAACCTTCGGACATGCCCAAAGGTCGCATACCAGAACATTAATATTTTGTACCCGAAAATACTATTTACGACACATTCCACAGTAGAAAGAGAACACATCACGCCGTCTCGCCGTTTCGCCAATAAATATTCTACCCACTATATTATTAGCAACGTCTGCGACCACCTCTGCACGCACAGGAGTGAGATAAAAATATATTGCGGACGCATTTACGCGCCCCGTTCTGAAATTCTATATATACCTACTTATCGATAAATAAAGATCACTTATAGTTATTCACTTGACCATTCATTGCTGTTTACTATTCATTGATTGTTCACTCTCACTTTCCGCATTCCTAATCGACGTATTTTATTTTAAATACCAAACAATCACAATCATCACGACGTACCAGTAAAGCATCCCGCTAAAAGGTTAATAATTTGTCTTATTTTAAGCTACTCGTATATGAGTTTAACACAATATTCAGGTACATGATTATAATTTTTAAACTAAAAATAAACCGAATACAAGCATTTTGAGACCTCTTGATGTCTATCTTGATGTTTAACTCTTTTTTAATAGGCAAATTTAATAAACAATCATGTGGTATGTAACAGTATGTTTGTATGTGTAAGATAACGAGAGTATACAAGTAACCCATAGTTCACCTTCGTACATGTTGGAAATACTATAGCGTTTGGAAAGGCAACACGCCTAGCACTTTCACTTTTTGTTTCCAGAAGATGTTTTAGATCAGGTTTGAACCCATTTTTGTTGGAAATCATCGGAAATTGATTTAAAAAACTCCGAATAAACGACCAGTGACCAAAAAAGAGAAATGATTAAGACTTTGTGCTCTCTTTTATTAATATAAATAACCTAGTATGAACGAAACATTAAGGACAATACTTTGCCTCTGGAGTTGAGTAACCCTGCATCAACATGTGGAAGGTTTCGATTCTGCAAAGCAACTTGCATCTCGTTCAACAAGTGAGCCCATGTGTTTTCTATATCTCAAGATCTATCCATAAAATTCTCAAAAAATTCAATTTTTGTTCTATGTTAGCGTTATTCCACTAAAAGCAAATCTGAGTTCTTTACCTTTATAAAATAAGTGTTAGACAATTAGGTAAGTCTGCTTGGCGAAGTTTGGTAATATTTTGTGGTATATATATACATATTTTTAACTTAAATATACATATAATTATTAAATAATTTTAAAACAATGACTGTAATTTATTATTACAACTGTTTTTTGCATCTTCATGTTAGTTTAAGATAAAGTCTTGTATTTTTTGTCAATAATTCTAAGTACTTGTATAACCTGTCACATATTCATTTGTATATAAAGACACTGTGGTGTCGTTGACTAAATAAATAAAATAAAATAAAATAAAACTACTAAAAACGTTACATATTTTCTCATCATCACCATCCTCGTCGTGTGGCTTGTGACTGAGCATCGTGACTCCCATGATAGCCTCTGACGACTCCTCTCCATCCATCCCTGCACTCTGTGACTTAAAAAACAGTTGTTAACACTTGCCACCCTGTGATGGATAGTGAGTGACCAGGACTTATATTTTATTTGATTATTCGACGTTTTAATACATAATTAAATTATTTTTATAGCTAATTACAAAAAATAATCTAGCAGATTTTGCATAATTTTAATTTTAAATATACATTTCACTGGACGCTTAGCGTCCAGCACCGTGGCTGGCGGAATTTTTTTAGCACAGTAAGGCAAGGGTTAAGGATTGTTCAGTTCAGATCAATCCCACCACCACCCACTATATTTTGGGGGTCAAAATACGTCACCATCCAGCGTGATCTACACTAGAAGATCGAAATCCTCTATATTTTTTTTATGAGTGCGACCTCACGTAGTGATGAAGAAGGAACTTCCCAAAGCGAGTATTTCTCCAGTAGTGACACACCTGAGTGTAAATAGAATAGTAGTAACGAAGGGCTTAAAGTCCGACATAACGGAAAAAGTACTCGAAACGCAGATTTTTTTCTCGTGTAAAGTGGCTTAAGTCCTGGAGTTCAAACAACGCAGCAATTTGCCAGTAATTTCACCGCAAATTTCAAATGCAACAAAACTATACTTTGACGCAGCAGCGACCGGTCTAGAGGTGAGCTGGTGTGCTGAACCGGAGAAATAATTCTCAATAATTAAATGATATATTCGCAAACATGACTTCCAAAAATGTTAAATATCTGTATAGATTAAATATGCAGAAGAATACTGACAAATAGTACGAGTATTTTTATTTAAGTGAAAATTAAAAAAAAATCAAAACAAAATTTAGAAAAATATTCCTTTCAAATTAAATGCGAATTTGTTTCCGATGTTCACAAAACACCTACGATGTACTCGATAAATTCTGATTATTATTAATATTATTTTTTAAATCAATGCGTAAATATATTATGGAGGAATACCTTAAATCTTAACCTTGTATTTATTATATTTATAGAGATATTGATGGTTATTAGAAGCAACGAGTAGAAGATACACATCACAGGGAAGGAAGGGTTAACCGGCCAAGTTTGCCAATACTACCGGAGCGATCTCCAATACGCACCGGACGGAAACGCTAATTCATATAGGGCAGACAGAGTACAGTAAACCGTGAGACAGCGATATTTCATATTTGCTCAGCGTCTCGAGGTGCTTTGGTGCTCAGCGCACCAGCGCTCCTCGGGACCGACCACAACTGCTTTGACGTCACTAGATCGGAGTAGCCAATCGATCCATAGATGAATTGATGTAAGGCTAAGTGAAGTTCCCTTCGGAAGTTACTGAGTCGATTTTCATCGTAGTACTACAGAATGTATTCCGCGGATAGATCCAGAGTCAGTTATTACGGGTAATCCAGTTAAGTAAGGGTAGTCCAATTGCGTCATATACTTTCAGAAATTTCTTTATTCAACATCCAAGACAGCAGCCAAAATATTTTCTATTATAAATTTGACCTGTTCAAGACATAATTAAATTATTTAAAGATTAAGAAACGGTCGTTATATTTATTTTTTCAAATTATTTAATTAAATCGTTGGATCATTCTAACTCGCACGTGTAAACACACACAATACAAAGGCGAGCCAAATATAATATTACGGCAAGTCGATAAAAGTATCGGAAAAGAAATATTGGGGAGCCGTAAAACGAACATAAAGCGGATATACGCCGGAAAGTTGTCGTTTGCTCGATAAGAGACCAAAGAACAATAAAAGCTCTCATAAATGTTTACACTTTGTCACGGCATCATTTTAAAATGTGTTTTTTTTTATATAGTCCGGTTATTCTAAGAATAAAATTTTAACGCACCTTAAAAATGGACACAACAGCTTGTAAAATTAAGTCATGGTAAGTCATCTTTGAAGAGTCATATGAATTCGCGAACATTGAATAAATAAAAATAGTCGGTGGAAGATTTCTAAATGCTTCGGGAAAGCCAAATTCATTGTTGTGTGTATCGTTTACGTTCCGATCCACATTGGACTCTGTAGTCGTATTTCATTGCACTTTTGTTATATATTTTATTGCCTGCTTTGATCTGGACACGCAGCTCGCATGTCCGAGTAAAGACTTTCAAAAATGTCTTCTTTGACGCTGATGGAGTGCAAAAGGAAACACTGTGGTCAGTGTAAGATATTGGTAAGGACATACTGCATGAGACGGCTAAAAAATTTAACGCTCAGCAAGCCTGAGAGCAAACATCAGCTTTTAAAGCCAAGTGGCTTAGGCCTCGGCCACACAGTAAGGAGCCTCGCTTGGTGCTTAGAGCCACGCTGCGAGCTAGGTGGTATATCCTAGTGAACCAACGCACCGCATACTATCGCAATAGCCACATGACGATTAGTTACCTAGTGAGTCTCCTAGCGAACATACATGCTGGTTAATTTTATTGTGACACCAAGTGATTTTACAAGATGACGGAAGTTTTAATAACAGCTGTGTATAAAAGTCAAACTCGCAACGCTGAGCGATTGGCCGCACATAAGGAGCGCCAAACACCTTGAAAATACATTCTCAGTTCACTCCAGTCTACTGCCCTTTACTTGCGACCATCTACTACCTGCTGAAGAGGAATCTCTTCACCCTGCTACTTTTCACCGTGAACCGAAATCTCCGAGCATCGAGCGGCAGTCATCCACTTATTTCTACAGTCTTTGTACTCAAAAAGGGTTGTTTGCAAGTAATTCTTAATGCTGCAAACGCCACCCATATATCCAAGGCCGAGGCCACGCAGGTAGGAGCCTCGATTGGTGCTTAGAGTTACGCTGCGAGTTAGGCGACATATCCTAGCGAACCAACGCACTGCATACTATCGCAATGGCCACACTGCACGCTTCGCACCACATTACATGGCGATTAGTCACCGAGTGAATCTCCTAGCGAACAGACGTGTTGGTTAATTTTATTTTGCCACCGAGTGATTTTACAAGATGGCGGAAGTTTTAATAACAGCTGTGTATAAAATGAAGCCTTTGTGGAACCCATCGAGCAAATTATAGAAAAATGTACCTGTAATAAAATCACTTTGGAATGAAGTTGGACAGGAAGTAAATAAAGATAAGGTAAGTTGTAAGGAAATTAGTTTGTTTTGAGAGTGGCATCGTTTGTTGACTCAACCGCTCCCAAATGTCAAATGAATTTGTGCGAATCACTTTGGTGTGGCCAAGCATGAAGTCATCTAGTTTATTAGTCACGTAGCACCTAGCAAAGCACTTTGGTGTGGCCTTAACCTCAGAACTGATGCTAGTTATTAGAAATTCAATAACGAAAAAAGACGCAGACATGCTTGAAGTACAGAAGCTCCTTGCCATTTACGTAACAGGATATGCCATCACAAACCGTGTAGGTTGGCACCAGCGTCAAGTAGTCTGATCATCCACTTTGTAGTATGCCTTCTATTAAACAAAGGGCAAGGATGGATCGAGAGGAGCTGTAAATTATTATTATAGAAGTCACGATGTTCAATTATGAGCTACACGACAGGGTGATGATCAGCCAAAAAATGCGTTTAATAAGTCTTAAATGATATGCACACTAATGCTTTTTTTTTTAAACACTTACGTGAAATGCACCTTTAACTTCGAAGCTGGAAAATAAGCTTCTTATAAATGATGCTTCAAAGGACAATGACGAATAAATATAAGATCATCCAGAGAACTTAAACAGCTATGCTTGGCTATATTTTTTTCTCTTTTTGTGTGGTAATATGGAAGTTATCACAGTTATCAACTTTATCGGTCGTTGCTGGGCTTCGTAGTCGAGAATCCCCTCGTCATTCCAACAAGTTGGAATGCGAAGCTGTGCCATGGAGTTGGTTTTAAATGAGTGAGTCGTTGCATACCAGCAAACTCACTGGTCACATCGCTGTACTATATCCAATGGCACACCGAGGTGAGACGGTCGGAGCACACTGGTATGTTGGATAAGGAGGGGGCAAAAAAGTTATAACTAGAAAATATAAGGTGGGAGGTAAATTTGTAGGAAGGGGGAAAAATTTGGAAATAAGTACTCATTGGGCTTGGGTCGAGCTCCGTCGTTCGATAAAGGGTATTCATCTAGGTGCGGAGGCAAAGATAATCAATCACTTTATTTGTATAATATGTATATCGGCAACCCTACAATCAGTATATAGGAAAGTCACTTGAAAAAACTTCGTAAACATAAATCCACCTTAACGAAACCTCTAGTTTATTCTCCAATGGCTAATTAACACCGACAAAGCCACATATTTTCTATTGATTATACCAAACTGTCGCTTATCAATAATTTCGAAAATAAATAAGACATATACGAGACCCTGGATATGTCAAATCCATTGCATTGGGATGGACACCTGGTAAGCGCATATGTTATGTTCCCTAGGTCTCACCACTGCTTACCAAAATCATCTCCGGCCTCCCTCCATCCACAACCTCCTTTTGGTAACACCTGGCAAGCGCATATGTTCCCAAGGTCTCACCACTGCTTACCAAAGTCATCTCCTGCCTCCCTCTATCCACAACCTCCTTTTGGTAACACCTGGCAATCGCATATGTTCCAAAGGTATCACCGCTGCTTACCAAAATCATCTCCTACCTCCCTCCATCCACAACCTCTTTTTCGTATTTTTACCGTTAGATACGTCTAGTTTGTCGGTTTCAGCCCAGGCATAATTCAGTATTTTTATAGCTCCCCTGATGATGAGGTAAAAACGCTGAAACCAGTAGGGTTGTACTATTTATTATCTTAAGAGGAAAAGACAGTGTTAAAATAAACACATGACAAGAAACATATATAATTTGCGAAAAAACAACAAATAATTTAATTTAGATTTCAGTTTATTTAATGGATCTGGGTTTGTTGCCTTTCATTTGTCGTGTCCCAAGTTAACTTGGCTTTTACCTGTATCTCACTGAGGACATATAGCAAGAAAAAATAAATCAATACTTCTTTCCGATTTTTAATTATATAAAACCCCGTTGCACTTTCTCATCAACCTGACAAACAGTGACACTCAATTACATATGTATACATCACGCGAATCGAGCTCCTCACACTTCATCACTCCAGACAGACGAAAACGTTCATCCGTTCATTATGATACGAGTTTACAGTTATCTAGCGAATGCACCGCGTGCAGACGAGCTTAAATGATCTTATTGTCTTCTTGGTTAAGTATTTGCACAAAATAAATTGCATTTGATTCGGTAACGTATTAAAATCTTAGTTAACTTTACTTTAGAACTACTTCTAATCGTCAATACAATTATATATTCAGAAGGAAAACACTTGGATGTAAAACCGATCTGGAAATTAATTCACCTGTAATAAAGAGTACATTAACTACTAAGCCACACCGTAGAAATACTGTAAAATAAATCCCTCGATTTTACCTATTTACAAAAAAAAATCAATTTGTCAACTTATTATTCCCTTAACAAAAGAATTTTTTTATTCTTCGCCACCTTTTTAATAAATGTTAAAATTAACGCAACGAGCTCCAAAGGAGTCTCGTCTCACCTTGCAGTACAAAGACGCGGAAGTGTTTTTCAGCCGCCACAACCAAAATGACCCTTTGAACGTTTCCAATTTGGGTGCAGACTTCCTCCTGACTAATAATAATTACTTTATAATGCCGGAAGCTTTGGGCTGACCGGGGAAACCGCAAGTGTAGTCTAACTGCTGTTACATACTTTGAGGTACTTTCCTTTGCCTGAAACTAAAAGACAGTTTTCCCTTTTCTATTTTTCAGAAACTTCTGAAAAACTGTTTTCAGAAACAAACTCTCTTACGGCAGAGCTATTTTCTGATATTATTTTAATTTTATAAACTATAATACATGTTTCATATTATATTTTTGTTGTACACTAAAGAGATGATGAAACTGATATACAAACTCGTACATACCATCACACCATATCTCTGTTGGGTAGGCCGAGAGGAGAGAGCGCCAGACTGTCCCATAGCGACAAACAGCTTTCGCCTCTTCTACATCCATACAACCTCTCATATAGCTCCTACGATTTCTCGGACTTTTTACATTTTCTTTTTCAAAATATCATATATGTTACTTAATCCTACCATACCTTTTTCGGCATTTCTCTCAGGAGAAAATAAAAAAGATTTTTTTTTAAATATTGCGTTTATTTATGAGTATATGTTACATACGAATATGTATGATGCACATAAAAATTACGGTAAATCAATATTGAAAGGTTTTTAAACACAATAAAAGGCTTTCTAATTAATTTGCCAAGTTCCATTGTCAATTCGTTAATTTATTCATATGATTCCTCCCAACATCTTTAAAACGAAGTTGGATACATTAAAAACTTGTATAATAGGGTCCTTGTCAATGAACAACATTGACTTCGACCCTATTTTGGGAGCTTTCTGATTTAGGACAATTAGAGTAGACACTTAATAGGAATTTAAATTCGTCATCGTACGTGTTGGCAATACTACCGCACATGGAGATGTACCAACACTCACCCGTGAATTTTGTTATATGAAGAACTATTTAAACGACTTTTTTTATATGTAAGTCAATAGTTAGAATCCATTGTGGATATTTCAATTTAAAACATTATTTAATATATATTTCCACCCGAAAAGCGATATTTTATATTAAAAGCATTATGTATTGTTATCACCCACATATACAATGGGAATGCTTTAAGTTAAGATCAAGTGCGATCTTTTTGATTTTGATTCGTAGACCATTAATTGCAGGCTTCTTGAAAATGACTTGGAAGGAGACGTTGTTTACGATTGGCATTGCTTTATTATTGACCATTGGGATAAAAGGTAGTAAATATAGATACTTGAACATAGAGAAAATGAGAGGAACGATGGACATCACTTTACGGCTGACCATTTGAATGAAATCAATAAATGTAGATACTTGAAGATAAAGATGATGGAAAGAACGATGGACATCACTTTACGGTTGACCATTTGAATGAAATCAATAAATGTAGATACTTGAAGATAAAGATGATGGAAAGAACGATGGACATCACTTCACGGCTGAAATTTGAATAAAAATCAATAAATATAGAAACTTAAAAATATAGTACGGAGAGAAGATGAAGGGAACAATGGGCATCGCTTTTCGGCTGATATTTGAATGAAATCAATAAATGCATGATTGATACTTGAAGGTAAAGATGATGGAGGGAACGAAGCAAATCACTTTACGACTGAACATTTGAATAAAATCAAGAAATATAGATACTTAAAGATAGCAAAGATGGAGGGAATGATAGACATCACTTTATGGCTGAACATTTGAATAAAATTAAGAAATATAGATACTTGAAGATTGCAAAGATGGAGGGAATGATAGACATCACTTTACGGCTGAACATTTGAATAAAATTAAGAAATATAGATACTTGAAGATTGCAAAGATGGAGGGAATGATAGACATCACTTTACGGCTGAACATTTAAATAAAATGAAGAAATATAGAGACTTGAAGATAGCAAAGATGGAGGGAATGATAGACATCACTTTAAGGCTGAACATTTGAATAAAATTAAGAAATATAGATACTTGAAGATTGCAAAGATGGAGGGGATGATAGACATCACTTTACGGCTGAACATTTGAATAAAATTAAGAAATATAGATACTTGAAGATGGCAAAGATGGAGGGAATGATAGACATCACTTTACGGCTGAACATTTGAATAAAATTAAGAAATATAGATACTTGAAGATGGCAAAGATGGAGGGAATAATATACATCACTTTACGGCTGAAGATTTGAATAAAACCAAGAAATATAGAAACTTGAAGATAGCAAATATGGAGGGAATGATAGACATCACTTTACGGCTGAATATTTAAAAAAAAATCAATAAATATAGATACTTAAAGGAGTACGGAGAGAAGATGGACACCACTTTATGGCTGGCAAATATATGCTTTACAATTCAAATTTTAAATAATTCGAACATTATTTGTTAAAAACACATCACAATAAAAGATATATCAAACAATTTATTTATCACAAATATTGACGGGGAACTTCAATCAAAATTTATTTATTTAAAATACAAGCAACATTTAAATGTAATTTACAAAATATATCTATTTAATAAAAACAACATAAAATATCAACATTTTTAAAAAGTCAGCATAATTCAGAGCACATTCAGCGTATGAAATTTCAGTGTTAAACGAAAATACAAAATTGATTGAATTACGAATAAAAACCATTAATATAAAATGCGAAAAGAATAATCAATCTCCCAGTTTGGACTTAAAATTGAGGAAATTCCGGAATAAAATTTACTACCAACTACTCCTATAAACACATTTTATATCAATTTCAAATAATGGCCGCATTAAACACAACAAAATCGTCCCCGCACATCTACTGATAGCTGAATGTTAAAACTATAAAATCTTTACTTGCGACTGTTATTTATTCAATACTACATCAGGACGTAGATAAACATGTATATTATTTCAATTAAATAGAAGAATTATTACACCGCACGCACCATTTTATTTACAAAGGTGGAAAAATACTAGAACAACGTCTGATCAAAAGTGGAAAAATTATAGCTGTACAGCACCGGTACAAAGATTGTAAAATAGGTGGATGGTTGGCGCTCAATACTCGAAGATTTCAGTTTACTTTATGATTTTCTGGTGAAAAGAAGCAGGGTGAAGATATTCCTCTTAAGCAGGTAGTAGAAGTTGATCGTAAATACTAACGCAGTAGACGTTCCAGAAACTGAGAATCTATTTTTGACGTTTTTCATTCCTTATGTGCAGCCTATCGCTCATCGTAAGCCCATTTATTCGCCCGTGTATGCCGTCATGACTTGCTAGATACTATGTATCTCGCATGTTCTTCGCTTGCATGGGCCGACCGACTTTTCATACTAACTATTGCGAAGGCCACGTATAAGGAACATTTTAATACAATAGTACACAGCTCCTGAGTACCTTCATTTCGCTGGTTCGAAAGAGATTTTTGGTTCTGACAGTGTCGGCTCTGGACTCTATGCTGTATGCCCCATAATGACATACCGCATAGAGTCCAGAGCCGACACTGTCAGAACCAAAAATCTCCTTCGAACCAGCGAAAGGAAGGTACTCAGGAGTATCGCTGGCAAAACCCTTCGTGATAGAGTACGTAACACAGAAATCCGAAGGACGTGCGAAGTTGAAGATATTGTCAGATGGGGACGACCGAGAAGAAGGTTCTGAAACGAACACGTATCCAGAATGGCGGAACCAAGAGCCGTAAGAATGACCAGGGACAGTATCCCCCAAGCAAGCAGACCTCCAGGACGACCTCCCAAAATATGGAAAGACAGCTGGCAGTCGACGTCACAAGAGGCAAACAATGATGCAGGACCATAACAGGCCAACAGGCCTAAAATAAGATGAAGAAGAAGAAGAAGTACACAGCAGTTACATTTTTATATATCATACAAAACAAGATAAATCATATTTTTTTGGGTAACGCATACGTCCGATACAATAGTGCAACATAATTTTTTTATAAATCAGAACTACTTAAATTACTATGTGCTGTTTGGCTGATTTGTGTTTAGATAAAACATTTTACTATGTGCTATTTGGGTGATTTGTGTTTAGATAAAACATTTTACTATGTGCTATTTGGGTGATTTGTGTTTAGATAAAACATTTTACTATGTGCTATTTGGGTGATTTGTGTTTAGATAAAACATTTTACTATGTGCTATTTGGGTGATTTGTGTTTAGACAAAACATTTTACTATGTGCTATTTGGGTGATTTGTGTTTAGATAAAACATTTTACTATGTGCTATTTGGGTGATTTGTGTTTAGACAAAACATTTTACTATGTGCTATTTGGGTGATTTGTGTTTAGACAAAACATTTTACTATGTACTATTTGGGTGATTTGTGTTTAGATAAAACATTTTACTATGTGCTATTTGGGTGATTTGTGTTTAGATAAAACATTTTACTATGTGCTATTTGGGTGATTTGTGTTTAGTCAAAACATTTTACTATGTGCTATTTGGGTGATTTGTGTTTAGATAAAACATTTTACTATGTGCTATTTGGGTGATTTGTGTTTAGACAAAACATTTTACTATGTGCTATTTGGGTGATTTGTGTTTAGACAAAACATTTTACTATGTACTATTTGGGTGATTTGTGTTTAGATAAAACATTTTACTATGTGCTATTTGGGTGATTTGTGTTTAGATAAAACATTTTACTATGTGCTATTTGGGTGATTTGTGTTTAGACAAAACATTTTACTATGTGCTATTTGGGTGATTTGTGTATAGATAAAACATTTTACTATGTGCTATTTGGGTGATTTGTGTTTAAATAAAACATTTTACTATGTGCTAATTGGGTGATTTGTGTTCAGATAAAACATTTTACTATGTACTATTTGGGTGATTTGTGTTTAGATAAAACATTTTACTATGTGCTATTTGGGTGATTTGTGTTTAGATAAAACATTTAACTATGTGCTATTTGGGTGATTTGTGTTTAGATAAAACATTTAACTATGTGCTATTTGGGTGATTTGTGTTTAGATAAAACATTTTACTATGTGCTATTTGGGTGATTTGTGTTTAGATAAAACATTTTACTATGTGCTATTTGGGTGATTTGTGTTTAGATAAAACATTTTACTATGTGCTATTTGGGTGATTTGTGTTTAGACAAAACATTTTACTATGTGCTATTTGGGTGATTTGTGTTTAGATAAAACATTTTACTATGTGCTATTTGGGTGATTTGTGTTTAGATAAAACATTTTACTATGTGCTAATTGGGTGATTTGTGTTTAGATAAAACATTTTACTATGTACTATTTGGGTGATTTGTGTTTAGATAAAACATTTTACTATGTGCTATTTGGGTGATTTGTGTTTAGATAAAACATTTTACTATGTGCTATTTGGGTGATTTGTGTTTAGATAAAACATTTTACTATGTGCTATTTGGGTGATTTGTGTTTAGATAAAACATTTTACTATGTGCTATTTGGGTGATTTGTGTTTAGATAAAACATTTTACTATGTGCTATTTGGGTGATTTGTGTTAAGATAAAACATTTTACTATGTGCTATTTGGGTGATTTGTGTTTAGATAAAACATTTTACTATGTGCTATTTGGGTGATTTGTGTTTAGACAAAACATTTTACTATGTGCTATTTGGGTGATTTGTGTTTAGATAAAACATTTTACTATGTGCTATTTGGGTGATTTGTGTTTAGATAAAACATTTTACTATGTGCTATTTGGGTGATTTGTGTTTAGATAAAACATTTTTTTACTTCGGAAAAATTTGAGATCAACCCGGATGTATCTAGGAAGTTATTATTATTATATTATATGTTATTGTACATGACCAAATTTAACTATTAAATATAATTCTCAGGTTAAGGAGCTGAGAGCTAAACTATTCTAGTTGCGAATCATACTACGTACGAATATATTGAAATATAATTTGGCTAGTAATAATCAATGAACGATACAGAATTTATATCTTGATAAGAGGTTCGTGTTAAACCAAAACACATAACGCCCTTCGGTCCGGCAGTGGTGTGGCGGCGCGGAGGTTCCGGTCTCTAGTTCCGGATTCAGAGCTGATAAAAATTATTTAAGTTTCCTTCTTAATGCCCCCGCCGCACTCGGAATACTAAGTAAATTACTTATTTAAACTGAATGCCAAAAAGAAAACCGATAAAAATCAAGGCTTTATTTTTTAATAAGGGTTATATTTTGTGTTTTAGAATAATTCCTTAAGACTTTATTGTTTCCGTAATTGATTGTTTTCAAGTTTTAAATGTTTTCTCAGTATTCATAGAGATAATTTATTTTTTAATTTTAGGTCACCTTTTTATAAAGGGTCTTTCAAATTGAGCGGTTTTTTTAATTCTTGGCGTCGCGAACTTGCCTGGATCTTGTGACATTTGAGAAGAGTAATGTATGACATTTATAAAAATGGGATTGTACTCGTATACGATACAACAATGCATTTAAATTGTTGAATTATTTTATCTCCTGAAACGGTTATGTTAATTGGCCACCAAGATCATGTGATCTGACACCGTTGGACTATTTTTTTTGAGGTTACGTGAAAACCCAGATCTATAAGAATGACCTTCAATCAATTCCTGAGCTGAAAGATGAAATTATTCGCGTTATTGATGAGTTAAAACCGCAATTATATCTAAATGTCATCGAAATTTTTGACTAAAGTTTGGACATTTTTGGAGCTGCAAGAGTAGAAGATTTGACGGATAAAATTTTACGTATTTAAATGTCATACAATATACTTTAATGATCAATAAAAAGTTTTTTGAATACAAAGCAAATTGTGTGTTTTATTCAAGAATTAAAAAAAATTAAGTAAAACAACCAGGGCTGTGGAGTCGGAGTCGGAGTCGTGGAGTCGGAACATTTTAGGCGGAGTCGGAAAAAATCGACCGACTCCGACTCCGTTTAAGTTTCGGCAGAGCGGTTATTTTCTGAGCTTAAAATTATTAAATCAGATTTAAGAGCTTCCATAAATCCTGACTTAATAGAAGCAATTCTTTTTTTGAGATCTAATTCCATTTAGACCACGAATAGGAAATAAGATTTATATAAAGTATATTTACTTTCAAAAATCTTATCTTGTGTTCTATTCAATATTGAATAAAAAAATTAATAAACAATATAAATAAGATTTAGTTAACGTATGAAAACAAATAAAGCAACCTTTTTATTTTAAAGTGTTTTCTTATTTTTTTTAATACCTACCTGTGTTGTTTTTCTAATTATTTTAAAAGTTTTATTTCATTCTTTTTTTAAATATTAATATTTATTTTAAATATTATTTTTGTGTGAAGATATTGCTTAATGCGTATTGTTTATATATTTTTTTATTAAATTGTTTCATTTGTGTACCAATATAATATTTTTTTTATTTATACCTGTATCCATTATTAATAAGTCAATATAAATACATTAGGTAGACGCAGTAAATTATTAAAATTGAAGTCAGAGTCAAGAGTTGGAGTCGGAGTCAGAGTCGGAGTTGGAGTCGGAGTATAAAAATAAAATAAAGCCGGAGCGGAGTCGGTAAATTTTCATCCGACTCCACAGCCCTGAAAAAACCCCACTCAATTTGAAAAACCCTTTATAACATACAAATTTTATATATCATACATTCAAATGGTTTCCCTGAAGGGAAGGGTTTATAGTCTCGACAAACATTGCTTCACCTCTTCTAAATTCATATACTTTCTCAAACAACGTCAAAGATTTTTCTGAGTTTTTACATTTCTTTCTTTCAAAACGCCATTCACTTGATCCATTCTTTCAAAATATCATTTTATTTCTTGGTCATCCTTTACTTTGTATTTTGCTCATAATTCTGCTACTATTAGGTGTACCGGAAAAGAATGTCGTTTTTTCAATGAAACAATTTGATGCATTTAATGTATTTATTTATTAAAACTTAGTTCAAAATATAATAGCCATCGTTTGATATAACCTCCTTCCACCTCTCAGTCAATTTTTTAATACCGCGTTTGTAAAATTCAGCTGGTTTCAATGCAAAATACTCAGATATGCCTTTTTTGACATCCTTATAATTTTTGTATTCTTTTCCGTTTAAAAAGTGTTGCATTGACCGGAACAAATGGTAATCCGATGGAGCAAGATCCGGTGAATATGGTGGGTGACGTACAGTTGTTACACCTAGGGCTTTAATCTTTTCTTTCGTAATTTTCTGAGGTATGCGGTCGTGCATTATCATGCTGTAAAAACACTTGTCCACAATTAGCCAGTGCAGGTCTTTTTTTTAATTATTTCTGCATCTAAATGCTCTAGTTGATCACAATACACTTGGGCGTTAATTGTCTGTCCGGGTTTTAATGTTTCGAAATAAATTATTCTCTTGCAGTCCCACCAAACAGACAAAATAACTTTTTTTGCAGTGAGCCCGGGCTAAGGGGTGGGTTTTGGTACCTGGCCCTTTGAAAGCCATTGTTTCTTGCGTCTTTGGTTTGAATACAACACCCATTTTTCGTCACCAGTTACAAGATGTTGTAGAAATGGAGTTTTGGTATTTAATTCCGAATACTCAGTGCATGCGTTTATACGCTCACCGAGATTCTCTTCACTTAATTCATGACGTATCCATTTTCCTTGTTTCCATGTCTTGCCGATTTTTTTATATGCTCTTGCACGCTTGACCATGAACATCCGAGTTGCTCCGCAATTTCTTGAATCGTTGAAGTTGGATTTTGCTGAATCAGCTCAGTTTAAACATCGCTATCCACTTTAACAGGTCGACCACTTATAGGGTTATTTTTTAGATCAAAATTGCCGGATTTAAATTGTTTAAACCACCTCTGGCATTGACGAACATTCAAAATATCTCCCAGTAAATCACAAATATTTTTTAAAGCACATGTTGCACTTTCTTTCTTCATGAAATGGTAAAGCATAATATTTCGAATAAATTCCTCATTCGGTACAAAGCTCACCATTGTGTATAGGGTTGTAAATGTTTTTGTTTAAAAGTCCTAATACACTCCAGGTATACGTAGTCAGAGAAACAACACGGAACACGTTGTAAAAGTTCGACTGCCGAAGCACAACTGACCACTCAAAAGCGATAACAAAAAAAACGACATTCTTTTCCGGTACACCTAATATTTCGTGGGCCCAATACTTAAACTAGGTATTTAAAAAATTGGCGTTTTTGAGTAATGTACATAGCCCTTTCATGATTGCTCATCGAAGGGGCTTTCCAATGCTTTAAATAGGTATCTTAAAATATTATTTCTCAACTGAGTTATTTAGCATTTTCATAATTAGGTAAGTCGTAAACGTGGAAACAAAAAATGCTTAAAGTATACATCTGAAGTTCGTATAACTTACGACCTATTGAAACCTCGTTTATTAGTTTCATACAAAACTATTAACGCTATACCTCATAATTGAAGAGGAGTTACCAGACAAAAGGACCTCGAAACTAAGAACTCCATTTTCTCAGAATAGAGAATTTGGAGTAACCTAGTTATGTTATTGAGTCCATGATTTGTTTAGTTAGTATTTCTTCATTCATTAATTCTACATGTCTAAACCATCTCCGAGTGCTCTTCTTTATCTTCTTAATACATATTCATTGTACAAACAAGTTCACATACTGTCATACATGGTTACTCTCTATATTATTCTTAATACATGCACTTCGACAAAATTTATTCGGATCCATTCAGATTTTTTTCACATCCACGATTCATTTACATACATCAAAGTTGATATAGCACCCGGCGGTAAGTAAAGACTATCGGTCATAATCGGCTAACTTCGGCTTTGTAGAGCGTCGTCTCTGTCGCACGATGCGCTAACAGTCCAGTTGACAACGACTGACTAACCTAACCTAACCTAACCTAACCTAACTCGAACTCGAACTCTAAGGGACTCGAACCTACAAGTACCCGACGGTAAGTAATACACATCGGGCTTAAGAAACATACTTTCGGCAATAATCGGCTAATTTCGGCTTTGTAGAGCGTCGTCTCTGTCGCTTGACAACGACTGACAAATCGCGATTGAACACGTGTATGAATGACAAAGACGACGCTCTCCAAATCCGAAGTTAGCTGATTATGGCCGACAGTCTCTTTCTTAAGCCCGATGTGTATTACTTACCGACAGGTACTGTACTAGAATACTCTTAACATATTTTGATACTGTCCGCTTCGTGTATATATGTATTAGTGTCTTATCGATTGTAAATAAAATAATATTTAATTATTCAATTGTTTTATATTTATTTGAAAATAATAATTTATTCCAGACACAACATAAAAGATAATCCCACATAAACCATTTAACCTAATTGAAATGTGAGCAAGTAATTTATCTTTTGAGATAATATTAGCAACATAAGAAGGCGTAAGAAACGCAAACACTAGCGAATCTATATCAACACTTTCTTATATCATCTATCATTTTCTTTTAAGTGATTGCTTCTTTACAAGACTTCCTCGGCAAGCTGGAAAATGGAGGAAGAATAACTAAAGTATAACTAAAGAATAAAGAAAAATAACCAAGAAAATACGAAAGAGATAAGAGAGTGATGGAATCCGCTTCCCTTTAACGGAAGTGTTGTTCATTTGTTCTAGAAAATATGAAAAAGAACTACGTGGGTATTAACTGGTGATCAGGTGGTCAAAACAAGATAATATTGTATAACAACGTTGTTTGTTTTCTGCTCTTGTGAACTAAATAAGATAATGATATAATTTAATTATGATACATTAAATAGCAAACATTTTTCAGAGTAATAAAATACAAGACAATTTATATAGCGCGTTTAAAAGAGCAAACTCGCATCAAAGACGCTCTAACTTAGAATTCGAGCCCATCAATCGTGACAAATTATTCACGGAATTCCTGATTACTATTATTGATCGTGTATTGTGAATACTGTGGCGTCCTTATGCTCGGTCAATGACCGGCGATGCGACCTTTGCATTCCTTGACAATTCAAAACAAACAAGTACAAGGTCCACACGCCGGTCATTCAACTCATTGCCGGGCGTGGAGCGCATTCCATGCTAGAGCGAGAAGGCACCACATCTGTCGCGCCAGTTCCGTATTTGAATGATACCTACATACAACATTAATCGTTTTGCGAATGCAGAAACGAGACGGCGGCATATCGCGAGCGCATTCCCGCACACATTCAAGAATGATATAAATACCTACGTCTACCAATAAAATCTCACTTTCCGCATTGCGATCTAAAACGAGTTTTATTTATCAAAAAATCATCATCATCTCTCCCTTAAGGAGATAGCTCCTAAAACTGAATGAAATCATAAGGAATGAACTAAAAGCTGATGTGTTAAGTAAGATGAAGAAGAGTACACTGAGATGGTTTGGGCATGTGGAACTCATGAATTAAGAAAAACAAAACAGATATATCGTGTAAATTTGAGAGGAAAGCGTGTGAGAGGTAGACCAAGAAAAGAGTGGTTGGATCGTATGATTGATATTTTGAAACAA
This sequence comes from Odontocerum albicorne, assembly GCA_949825065.1. Lineage (NCBI taxonomy): Eukaryota > Metazoa > Arthropoda > Insecta > Trichoptera > Odontoceridae > Odontocerum > Odontocerum albicorne. The sequence continues at coordinate 3,835,907 of OX463844.1, read as the reverse complement.
GTGAAAGTAGAAAGCCAGAAAAAATCGTAGAAGTTAAGAAACTCGTGAGAAGGTGTATGGGTGTGGAAGATACAAAAATGTGTATCGATAAAGGAAAGTTTGGCGCACTGTCTTACCTAGACAGAGACGTGGCTTAATAGTATGTATGTATGTATTATTGACATTTAAAATATTACAAAATAAATATATGTATAAGATGAGTATAGGAAGGTGGTGGCTGCAACCACAATATTAGTTAAGTCCACGTATCTACATATGTTTAGAAAACACATTTGATAAGAAAACTATCAACATATAATTTAATAGTTACACATTCGGCTTTAGGTGTAGTGTGGAGTATATATGTATTGTTTATATTTAATCATAAATTTAGATGAGACCTCCCAAAAAACCTTCAAGTGATTTATAAAGATGTGCACCAGATGCAGATTATTGCACGTACAGGACCAGTAACGGAAAAACTCCTGTCATAATACTATAAACCGCCTATTGGATCGATTCGGAATAAACAGTTGATTTGATGAAGACAAAATTGACCTCGAAATTCTACTCGGATACAAAACAAATGTTGACTATCAAATTCAGAATCTAAAAACAAATCAATTATTTACCGTTATCTCATCATCATTGTCAACCAGGGTCCATCCACTGCTGGGTGAAGGTCTCCCCAAGTTGACTTCAAATAGTTCAGTTGTTAGCTCGTTGGTGCCATGTGATGATGCCATGCTTCCTGATTTCATCTATCCAGCGTACCTTCGGTCTTTTTCTGGGCCTCTTTATACCTCTTGGGTACCATTGGATTATTTCGGATGTCCATCGGGATGGACATCCGAAATGGTATGAAGTGATATAATCGTACTTTCCTTTGTTATTGCACCATTATTGCCAGATTAAAAATATTACATCAATTCTTATCCCGTTAATTAAAGTGTTAACTGCTTAAATTTTGTTGGTTGATACCCTAAAACATGTTGTATATTTCTTATGTTTGACAAATAAATATACAAATAGATATCAGCGTAAAAAATAATTGTGATTTTCGTATCGTATATACAACGAATAAGTATGTAATCTCAACAAATCAAATAACAATGTTTTAATGTTTTAAGTGCGAGTGCTGGCGCTAAACCGATACAAGTTGACCACTTAAAAAATTACAACAGGTATGAACAATCCTACACTGTACGGGAAGGGTTTTTATCGTTAGGCTAAGTTCAAGTTATTTTTTGTACTTATCTATATAAATAAAAATGTAAATGTTCGTTAATTGAAGGCAGCTAATCTCCGGAAGTTCTCTACCGATTGCTTTGAAATTTTGAGTAAAGTTGATATTCGTCAACGGAAATGTTTTTTCATTTTTATTTATATATAAATATCAGTGTATATAATAAATTTTTTAAATAAAAAACAAATATCTATGCGAACCTGTCGGGGACAAGGACTAACTAGATTTGTGACACATGTCAAATTTCATTTTCGACGTTTCGGAGTTTATATCAAATATTTAATTTTTAGTCTATATAAATAAAATATTTAATAATTTAATGTTTAAAAATAAATAATAAATTTTATATATAATAAATGTTTTATTTTTGAGTCGAGACACGAACTGATAATAAATTTATTACAGAGGAAAAATAGGTTAGAATCCAAGATACGTCAAACTAACATTTGTGTTAATAAGGATAAGTTCCATTGTGTCATAGCAGCTTGAGAAAATCTTAATATGGCTGAATCAGGACTTTATAGCGCAAGCGCAGGAAATATATTTGACAGAACTAATACTAAATTTGTAAAAAATATCCAAGTAATATTTTATCTGTTTTCAAATATTTCGAGTATCGTTAAAATAAATATAATCGCTAAAACAAATATAGCTTATATTTATAAAATGATCTAAAATAAAGATATAACAATAACTTATATGTATAAAAAGATCGAGGATCGCTAAAATAAATATAACTCATATAGTATGTATAAAAAAAGAGATGCGTGATACTCTCACGTGGTAGAAGTGAAACTTCTTAGATCTTAGGAAAAGTTGATTTTATGCATTGCTTTTTTTCGATTTGTTAACGATTTTTTTAGGATTAGGAAATGGTTCTGTGGAATTTAATTCAAAAAAGTCTCTTTTAATTTAATAAAAAAAAATTTTTTTTATTTTTAATAATAAACAATAATAAATAATAATATAATACACTTAATAAAATGAAATTTAATATTAAATATATTAATATTTTTATATTTATATTAAATTTATTATTTTTAAATAATTATTTAATTATTTATAGCTTTACTATTTTAATTATATAAAATATTATTTTATTATATAATTTTTTTTGTATAGCGCCATCTGCGTTAATTTATCCGCCATTTTCATTTCGTAATGTGCGTTGTTGACATATCTACCTCTAAGAATATCTTTTTCACTTAGTATTTTTAACTTATTTTTTTATTTTTCTGTTCAATTAGCGGTAAAATTTAATTGTTTTGATTGATTTTCGTTTGAATTCAAATCATATCGTGAATTGATCTCTTGGAGTGACGCGATCATTTGCTTCACAGAGACAACGTGATGCTGGTATGTACATTTTTGACAAACGTCATATTTATTTTAAACGAAGTGACAAATTTTTGCTAATTTGTAAAAAGATGTATTAATGTGTCATTATTGTTTGTTTTTTGTAATGTATTTATCTAAATAACTTGCTATTTATTAGAATCGATATTTATTGTTCATTAATGACGCGATCAAACATGTCACATCCAAATTAAATTCGTGCGTAGTTTGCAATGTTTGCAATGTCTTTCCTTAACATTTAATTAATTCCAATAACCTCTCTCTTTGCTTAACATTTAATTCGTTCCAATTATCTCCGGATTTCATTAACAATACTCCTATTGGACAAATATTTGACAAATGCGTGTCCAGCTGCAAAACGATTGATCAGCTGAGATATTCTCACATCAATTGCTGGAAATTGGGAACGGAAATTTCATTGTCTCATAACTTAATGTTTCACTCATATTTTTAAAGGTTTACAATTTTATATGTTTTTGCTATAACTTTCTTTATTCTTTTTAAGTGCAATCTATCTGCTTTAGTTCATCAGAATGTCGAGGAAGCAGCAGAACAACGTGTAGCCAGACTTGAGGATGCACGGTTGCGAGCACGGCGATCGCGTTCTGCAGTTTCAGAACTGGTTCGTTCTCAAGAGAATGTACGCGACAGGCTGATAGTGACTGAAATAGGTCATTAGGAATATCAAATGTATCTTTTTTTATATAGAGTTTAATTTTATCTCTATGTTTATATTTCAAAATATATCAAATCGTATGTAGAAATGTAGATTTTTTAAATTAGTTTGATATTCATCCGTTTTAATCAAACCAAGCTTCGCTCTGAAGAATACGTTCATTTGCGAGATGCAGTTGTAAATGACGGTAATACAACTAACGTTGGAAGACTAACGATTTGGCCATCTTCATATACAGGCAGTCTACGTCATATGCACGAGTACGCTCAATATGCAATTGCGTATGTTCATTACTACGGATGTCCAGACCTATTCACTACATTCACATGCAATCCAGCTTGGGACGATATACAACAGCTCATGGTAAAACATGAAGTGTTTGGGTCTGTGCGTTGCTGGATATACTCAGTGGAATGGCAAAAGAGAGGATGGCCTCATGCGAATATATAGTACTAATCTGGATCTATAACAAAATCACTTCAAACAAAATCGACAATGTAATGTGCGCTGAAATAACCGATGCCGACGTCGATAAGGATTTGCATGAAGTTGTGACGAAAAATATGATACATGGACCTTGCGGTACACTGAATCCAAATTCACAATGCATGATAGACGGAAAATGATCTAAACGATATCCTCGAGCATTAGTATCCAACACAGTTACAGGAAACGATGGATATCCTTTATACAGAAGAAGATCAACAGAAGATGGCGGGAAATTAGCAACCATACATATGTGAAACGGTGACATCGAAGTAGACAACCATTGGGTTGTTCCATATTCGCCTTTGCTATTCAAAAACATACAAAGCGCACATAAACGTGGAATACTGTAACCCCGTTGAATCGATCAAATACATTTGTAAGTACGTGAATAAAGGCAACTACATGGCAGTTTTTGGCGTGCAACCAGAATGCGGGATGGGAATGCGGTTATACATATCGATGAAATCGCACAGTATCAGGCTGGAAGATACATAAGCAGCAATGAAGCTGTAAAGCGAATTCTTTCATTTCCCATACATGAACGCCAGCTGTTGTTCACTTAGCAGTACATCTAGAAAATGGACAACGCGTTTATTTCAGAGCTGCAAATGTGCAACAAATAGCCCTGAATCCACCAGCTACAACGTTAACTGCTTTCTTCACGTTATGTAAAAATGACGCGTTGGCGAAAAGACTACTGTATCACTGATTGTGACGTCAAAAGAAGAATTGGTGAAAAAGTATTTCCCTACATTTAAATCAATTATAAGAATCACGATTGGCATAGTGAACGAGCTATTGCTGCCGCCAAGAACAAAGACGTCTACGAACTTAATAATATTATTCAGTTCCTTTTTTAATGTTTCTCAATTTTATATTTTTTTTTATAACTTTCTTTCTTCTTTTTCAGTGCAATCGATCTTTCATTTGAATTCAAATCATATCGTGAATTGACCTCTTGGAGGGATACGATCATTTGCGAGCACGGCGATAAACGCGACAAACTAAGAGTGGCTGAAAGACATCAAAAATATTGTATACCCACAAGCATTATGAAATTAAACATATTAAAAACGTATGCTTTTTCTTTTCTTTCTTTTCCATTTAACCAGACTGAGCCACAGCAACGCGTGGCCGGGTACAGCTAGTTTTAAATATAATTCAGCTTTCTAGCTATTGAGAATCGATTAACCTTTCCTTCCCTGTGTTGGGTATCTTCTACACGTTGCTTCTAATGACCATCAATATCTCTATAAATATAATAAATACAAGGTTAAGATTTTAGGTATTCCTCCATAATATAATTACGCATTGATTTTAAAAAATAATATTAATACTAATCAGAATTTATCGACTACATCGAGGTGTTTTGTAAAGATCGAAAACAAATTCGCATTTAAACGCTGCGAGTGCCTCGTCTTGACGATAGGTGAATAGTATGCGGGAAGCGCGACACTATATTCGCATCTCACTCTTGCATACTAGACTGAATTGCGAGAACCTGAATTGTCTCAACGTCGCAAGCAAAGGCGTAAGCGCCGGGGTATGCGACTGACGTTTCGCGCCACTAGTAGCCTCTAGGCTTGCAAATAGGTTAGACGTACGCCCGTTCCGTGAGCGGTTTTTAATGTTTTCAGATGGGTTTTTAATGTTTTCAGCAAATAAATCTCAATTATTATAATTTTTAACTTCAATTATAATTAATTAAGGGGATTATCTATGAATGTTCTTATTTTTCTGATTTAAAATCGCTAATTTGTTATTGCGTACTCACTACCCAACACCGGATCACGCGTATTATTTTTATCACCGTAAGGGAAGGGTTAATACACTCGTATATAATATTATCAATAAATCAGTTTAACTTTTATAAAACACCTCTTTTTTCTGCTTCCATGTTATGATTTCACTATCATTAAAACAATTGTCAAAATGCTGTCGAATGATTAAAACTTTAAAATATAAACACTTGGTTTTACAAACGTTACAGCACATTGTAAATTTGAACGTTTTGTGGGAAACCACATTTCCACCCTCTCAAAAATTTCGTGTGAGCTCCGGTCTACTTTCATCTAGCCTTCCATCAGACTGTATGAGGGTTGAAAGATATGCGCGGAGGTTGCTTAACAACCTTCGTAGCAGAAGCTCAAGATATTTATGGTATAATTAGGTCAACATATGACACCGCAAGGGTGTCGGCCTATCCTCATGATCAAGACCTGCGTTAGGAATAGTAGCGCCTCTATGGGAAAAACGAAAACGCCGCCCTTGTAACAAGACATACCATCACAGGGGTACTGGATTTTTCAAACTGATTCTAAGAGTTAATGTAAAATAGTTTACATGTTTATATACATTATTTTAACCCTTTTAAATATTAAATAAATTGATAAATTTTAAATTCAAGTGAAAGAATACCGGCAATATAACATTGGCGCAAATTTTTCACTATCAATAACTAATGAACAAGGCATTAAATTTTATTTCATATCGTTTTTTTTTATAAGTTTTCTCTCAAAATATTAAATAGTGTGGTAAAAAAATAAAAGCTACACAAAATAATTTATTTAAGAAAGTCTAAAAATTACAATCGAATTAAATAAATTAATATTTAACTTCTCAAAAAAATATAGTTTTCACTTAAATGGTTTCCAGAAAATAATAAATCTTGTATTATAGATTTTACATAAAGCATTTTTGCGATGTTTATTTTCAGAATTTTCAGCATGAAATTTAATTATATAGTATCTCCCATGACTCTAGTTGTAACAAGTTACGAAAACTTTCAAACTCTACAACACTACGAACTAGAAATTAATTAATTTCGATATTAATTTACACATTACCGTGAAGCTGGGTGGCTTGTTTTCATAGAATAGAGAATGGCGCCTTTTGCATTGGACCCATTTTTTTTTATTGAGGAACTTAACAGAACAATATGATTTTCAAGTAACGTATAATATTTAATAATAAACCAATAATAAAGTTCAACATGATTTAAAAAAATCATGAACAATCCGCGAAATATACATAAAATACAAACAAAATAAATACAGTTATCTGTTTAAATAACTCCAGTCTCACTTGTGGAGCTCTACTCGTATAAGTAATAAAAAAGAACTGAAGTTCTTATCTATTCACCTAGTTAGTGATGACTCAGCAAGTGTTGACATGCAAAAAATAAAGTGAAATAAAACTAAATGACAGTGTTTTACTTTTATCTACCTATATAAATGAAAATGTAAATGTTCGTATATTAAAAATCTCTAATCTCCGAAAGTTCTTCACCGATTGCTTTGATATTTTGACAAAAGGTTGCATTTATTTACAAGCATGTTTATATATATTTTTTTATATACAGTTGTATATAAAAAAGTATATAAAAACAGACAAAATAATGGGAGCGCCCCTTGCAGCGACACACGCAAACTAAACAATTCTCATTGACAGGTATGTCACATTGCATTTTCGACGTTTCGGAATTAATATTGAATATTAAATAATTAAATATGAATTAAAAAATATTAAATATCTATATAAAAAAAATGTAAATGTTCGTTAATTAAAAATCTCCAATCTCCGAAAGTTCTTCACGGATTGCTTTGAAATTTTGACAGTTTCATTTTGATTTTGAATATTTAATATTATATAATTAATATTAAATATTAAATAATTAAATATTAAATATAAAAAAAGAATATAAAACATACGAAATAACGGGAGCGCCCCCTGCAGCGACACACGCAAACTTATTAATTCTCATTGACAGTTATGTCACATTGAATTTTCGACGTTTCGGAATTAATATTAAATAATAAATATTAAATATATACGGCGATCGCGTTCTGCAGCTTCAGATCTGCTTCGTTCCCAAGAAAATGAACACGACAGGCTGAGAGTGTCTGAAAAACGTCAAAAATATTGTATATCCACAAGCATTGTAAAATTAAATATATAAGAAACGTGTGCTTTCTCTTTTGTTTCTTTTCCATTTAACCAGACTGAGCCACAGCAACGCGTGGCCGGGTACAGCTAGTATTAAATAAAATGTCACAAATATTTCGGTCCTGCAACGCTCCAACTGTAAACCTTTAAAGGATATGGCTGTAAAGGAAAAATTGCGGTGGACCGGGCATGCGATACGCATGGGCGATCACAGACTCCCGAATCGCGTCTTGCACGGGTAAGTGGTGGGCAAGCGAAGAGTTGGTTGGCAGAGGAAGCGCTATAAGGACAGTCTGCGAGAGTCGCTTACTTTATGCGGGGCGCCTGAGGACTAGAAGCGGGTGACTCGGGATCATGAGGGGGGGAGAGCTGTGTGTTCTCGGGTTAGTGGCGTCTCAGCGGCTAGACGTGTGAGAAACATTCTGCGCGCTGCGAATATGCGTCAACGTGGCCAGGCGGCTGAGCAGAGTCCATATGTCTGTGGCATTTGCGGGAAGGAGTTCGCATCCAGAATCGGGCTGTTCTCTCACAGAAGATCACATGATCAACGTGGAGAAGCAGCTCGAAGTAGGGAAACCTTGACTACGAGACTCAGCAATTTCTAAAAGATCAATAAAAATCCTTTAAGCACGATGCAAATATGAAACATATAAAATGAAAGACATAACGTAGCACTTAATTGTAATATAGAAAGACGATTCTGGAGACGTTTTGAGGAGACCAATGTTCAACAATGAATGAACAAAGTGAAAAAATGGTGACATATAATTCAGTGAGAAAATAAATAAATTGATAGCACAAGTAATTTATTATCTACACTTCATATTTAATAGGTGTAGATTTTGAGATATTTTATTATATTTTATGTATAGTCGATTTTAACCATGCAAAAATACATACTATTTTTTTAGTGTCCATCAATACAAAACGTTACAAAGTATAATAATTAAAACGTTTACATGATTTTTATAAAATTACCATCACAAGACGCACACACATATCACCATAAAGACAATGATACAGCCAGGCAAGGCCAAAGCTGTATATGACACATGGAAGGACTCTAAAAAAACAGTATACACACAAAAAAATTCGTTTTGTAAGAAAAGAAAGTAAAATTCACTAACATAATTCATCCACTCAAAACATATGGAAAACAGTTCTTTTTACAGCAGTATGAATCACAACCGTCACGGTCAAATGCCAATAAACAATGTGGAAAAAATGTAAGCACATAACGCAATAATCAATATGTATATGTTAAACAGTTATACAAATTATAATTTTAAATAAATAAAATATGGAAACCAAAGCAGTTAAATGCGAATTCATTCGTCAATCTTCAAATTCTCAAAGCATTATAAAAAAATAGAAACAATGAATTATCGTAAATATACTATAAACACACAATGTCCAAACATCCATGGTGCTTTAGTTTACCCAACACAGGAATATTCCAACAAATATTTATTTAACACTTTTATTGCAATACAATCTGGCGGGCTTATTGCAAGGCGGTAATATCTTACAACCAAACAGACAAAAGTAAATGAAGCAAGTTACGTGGTCGCATAAATCATTCAAAGGACTATCCATGCCCACGAAATCCATAAACATATAATATATGTAAGCACATGCCCACGAACCTCACAAAGACGGACAATCACCCGAACATTCTTTTTCATATAAAGTGAGATATCATCAATCAAAAGGAAAGGAAGGGATGGTGGAGAGGAAAGGAAAAGAAAAATCAGGATTAAAACACGTTATTTTACTGACTAGAAATTAAGAATTTTTTCAGTCGCTTCTTAAAGCATGCCAAGGACGGAGCGAGTCTTATATTGGTTTGTAACTGATTCCAAAGTCTCACTGCATGGACAGTAAAGGACGACGTAACGAAAGAGGAGTGGGGAACTGGAAAGCCCAATAAACAATCTCTGTTTGAGCGTAGCGCTAATCTATGATTGGAAAGACGCTGAAAATTTTCGGTGAGATAAGAGGGTGCAGCGGGACAGTTAAGGATATTATACAATATAGACAGTATGTGAATTTGGCGTCTATTTCTAACATTCAACCAGCTCAATGCCTTCTGGTATGAAGTTATATGATCGTACTTTCGTAGGTTGAAAATGAATCTTAGAAACACATTCTGAATACGCTGTAATTTGTCCAGCTGTTCCTCTGTAACATCCAAGTAACATACGTCCTCATAGTCTAGAATCGAAAAGAGCAGAGATTGTACGAGTAAAATTTTGGTTTTAGTTGGTAGGAATCTAAAATATCGTGTTGAAGAAAATATATAACGCCTAATACATGATTCCGTAAAAAAAAATACCTCCACTAAAAATATATATACAAGTCTAAATGAAAAATATCCCCAACCATGGCTGGAATGTTCATTTCAGTTAGTTTGTATTAACCACACTGAACCGATTTTGATGCAATTTGAACTAAAACAATTGAAAAAATCTTGTATTTTCTCGCCGCAACTTTTGAGCGTGGCAGCCTGCGTGATTCACACACCTTGCTCTCAAACGAAAAACAGCCCTGCTGCTCAGGGCCAGTGAAGCCTTCTCTTCCTGAAACGGTTGAAAGGATAATAATGATTCGTTAAACATAATCATTGCGTTGAATTTATGTTTCTGTCGCAAATTTCTAATAATTTACAATTTCAGCGCGGTTTATCCCGTGAATGTTAAATAATATCAAAATGTTGAGCAGAAAGTGAAATTTTCAAGTGAATTACACACTCAATTAGCGAGTTAAAGGGGTTTGTCGGGTTTTGGGACGAGGCTGGATAATATTGTTATTAAAAGTATGAAATGTTATACATTATATTCACATAGCTTCGTGTGTCGGTGTGTTAAATTGGTTTCCATGTAAACTTTCTGACGTTATTTGATGGCACTCGAGCAACGGTAATGTTACAAAGCAGCGACGTTTTGTTTGAAGGGTTATATTAGTTACTTTTATGGCCTTTCTTACAATGAACCATAGTTTAATTAAATCTTTTTTAATGTTATTTTATTGGTAACGTAATATCTCCATGGAAGATAAAATATATTTGGCATATATACATCTATTGAAAAGTATGTTCTTAACCCTTTAAGTGCCGGAGGAATTAGTATGGCTGATCCGGGAGGGCCGTGAATTTTTTTAGCAAAAATAAAACCTAACAGCAAATTTTTAAGCAAAAATAAAATCTATTTTGTATATTTATTCAAAGAATATAATGAAGACTTACCAAATATGTACAATATGTGTCGTTTGTGCCGCCGTTCACGCAGAGAAACACAATTAAAACTTTAACAAAATTTCAGGGTTGTCACAGCTTATCACAGAAAATACGGAAACATATGTACATTAATAAAATATTTGATAGAATTAAACGTATATGTGCAGGGCTGTGGAGTCGGATGAAAATTTACCGACTCCGGCTCCGGCTTTATTTTATACTCCGACTCCGACTCCGACTCCGACTCCAACTCCGACTCCAACTCAGACTCCAACTCCGACTCCAACTCTTCACTATGACTTCAATTTTTATTTTATTTTATAATTTACTGCGTCTACCTAATGTATTTATATTGACTTATTAATAATGGATACAGGTATAAATTAAAAATTTATTATATTCGTACACAAATGAAACAATTTAATAAAAAAATATATAAACAATACGCATTAAGCAATATCTTCACACAAAAATAATATTAAAAATATATATTAATATTTAAAAAAAGAATTAAATAAAACTTTTAAATAATTAGAAAAACAACACAGGTAGGTATTAAAAAAAATAAGAAAACACTTTTAAATAAAAAGGTTACTTCATTTGTGTTCATACGTTAACTAAATCTTATTTATATTGTTTATAATTTTTTTTATTCAATATTGAATAGAACACAAAATAGGAATTTTGAAAGTAAATATACTTTATATAAATCTTATTTCCTATTCGTGGTCTAAATGGAATTAGATCTTAAAAAAAGAATTGCTTCTATTAAGTCAGGATTTATGGAAGCTCTTAAATCTGATTTAATAATTTTAAGCGCGGAAAATAACCGACAAGTGTTCTTTTTTTATTTATTCTCCTAGAAAATAAACAAAAACCCTAGGAATCTAAGTGCAGGAATTTACTATTTGGTAAAAAAGTCATTAAAGTTAGATAAATGTTGTAGAAATGAAAGTGTTGCATAGAATGCATAAAAAATAAATGTATGACAGATTAAGGAACCAGAAAATATAAATTTAAAGAAAAACTAATACTTAAAATGAAGAAAGAAACTGTGAGATGGTTAAGCCACGTAGAAAGAGCGAATGATAAACGATCTACAAAAATTTAAAATATAAATGTAAAAATGTGACATGACTAAAGTTATTAATTCTGAAAGAGGAGATAGTGAAACGTCTACATATGAAAATGTTATTCATAAAAAGGCATATGGACGTGGTAGAAGCGAAATACGTGGTGTATCAGGAGAGAATGAAATTATTTATTTATTTATTTATTATTACACATGACAAGAAATATACACAATTGGCGAAAAAACAACAGGTTATTTAATTTAGACATACATTATTTTGATGGATCCGGGTTTGTCGCCTTTCATTTGTCGTATCCCCAGTAAACTAGGCTTTTGCCTGTATCTCACTGAGGATATTTAGCATGAAAAAAATAAATCGATACTTCTTTCCGATTTTTTACACAAAAACAAAACCCCGTTGCACGTTCTCATCAACCTGACAAACAGTGACACTCAATTACAACTGGAAACATCATGTGGAATCAAACTCTTCACACATCATCACTACAGAAAGACCAAACTTGTTCATCCCATAATATACCGCACACAATCATAAGAATAAAAACAAAAACAAAAGTAAAACCAAAAATGTTCATCCCATAATATACCGCACGAAATAGAAATAAATGTTCTCTGCTTACCCTAATAGGGGCATGGCGTGATTGTAATGATGATGATGAAGACGATTATATACAATACAATTATACTTTATTTAGTGAAAACGAAAATTATTTATTACAGCACAAGAAAATAAATTTACTCTCTTGTAAATATTAGCGTACGCTGTAGTAACGTAATTTAATAATGGAAATAATTTTTTTAATCACATTCTGATGTAGTGCTGAAGAAATAATATTCGTAAGTGAAGATTTTATAGTTTTGATATTCAGCTGTCAGGTGGCCTGTCGAGGTGGTATTGTTGTGTTTAATTCGATAGTTTTTTTGAGAAATTTATGTGTTTAAAGGAGTAGTAAGTTTTGAGTTCCGTGAATATTTTATTTATAACTACAGTTTTATAACATTTGAGTTCAGATACGTTAATAAAAACTCGGAATTCGTGTATGGCACGGGTTAATCGTTAAGTATGTACACAATAACTCATTCGTTTGAACGGTGTCCCTCAAAATATCTCCCTTTGTTATGTGGAGGTACTGCGAGACAATACTGAAATATAAAATTTGTTTGATCTCCGCTTATCGAGAATTAGGGTTAAGAACCACTGGTGTTAGGACGACATGTGCTGAAGGGTTATATTAAGTTTATAAACGTATTCAAGCCAGACTAGATAAACGTATTCAAGCCAGACTATCTATTCCCGATGGTATCTAAGTTTTAGATACCATCGGGAATAGATACCGAAATCTCCGAGAAGGCAAGCGTGTCATCATCTAGACCACGGGGATCACCAGAGAAGAATATTAATAATAATATTGAAATGATAATTTATAAAGCATCGTTTGAAGAATAGTCAACCCTCAAGGGCGTTCTAATGAATGAATTACTCGTATTTACAGATTAAAAATATAACCAAAAATAAATGTACGGAAGCTAGTGTTAAGAAAAACCTGTTTGGTAAGAAAACCGCCGAAAACTTACCACAGAAAGACGAACTACAAAGAAACCTTTGTAGATCTTCCGATACATGATTGAAGCACATTTGACTTTAGGTGCAGTATAGTGTGTGTGTGTAGTGTTCAAAATAATACAATTTTATAGTGTTCATATTATAAACAACGCAGAATAAAAGCGTAGCATGTTTAACAACAAAACAGAATAAAAACGTAGCATGTTTAAAACACTATGTTGGTTCCCACCTTGATGTATGGAAGTGAATATTTTAGACTTGGCAGAAGAAGGATAAAATTAAGGTTATTGTTGTCGAGATATATGTACACTAAGAAAAAAATGCGGAGTGTCATTGTATGAAAGAAGGCGAAAGTAAGATTTCATGATCTAATGCATGTATAAAATTTATGTTTTCGGTAAGAAAAAAGCGTTGCGATGGTTTGAGTATGTGTAGAGAGTGAATGAATAAATATTGAGTAAGCTACAATAGTATATGAGTTAGAAGTGAAAAGTGTGTGTGAAAGATATAGACCAAGGAGCACATGGCTAGATGAAATAGAGCAGATTTTGAAAGAATATAAACTGACAAGTATTAATAAGAGAAGATTTTTATAACGAAATGTATGAATGTGGAGGAAGCAAAAGTTGTGTGATGTGAAAGGAAAATATGGATATTAATTATATCGGCCTACCTTGTAAGGGATACGACGTAATGATTTTTTTTTCAGGTCTTTTGCACATTACAAGTTTCCCTAATTCGTACGAGGACCAAAATTACAAAAAAAAAACATTTATAAAACAGTTCAACATTTTAGAACTTATGAAAACTATTGTAGAAATGTGTGTTACACTAAAATACCATGAAAAAATGTTGCATGTAAGTTAATATAAAAATATTTAATTATTTCAAGTACAATACTAAATTCAAGAGGTTTTTCCTGAATTAGCTGAGCGACACATGAAGTAGTCTACTATATATGAGGACACACGGTTAAACAGTATGATTGCTCTACCTACCACTGGCATCTCCAAAGACAGGTTGGTTCGACTTATACTCGTATATTGATAGAACAATCTGTGGGAGCGTTGTCTCAAATAATTATCTGGAACATACAAACTATGACTGTTCAGGACCGATGAGTTAACTAAACTACCCCCTGAGCAAACGAAAAAAAATGGACACATAATCGAAGAGACATACCCTCTCGATGTGTATGTATGCAGAATAAAAATATAACATATACACATGCATACATTTCTCTGTCAAAGTAGACAGAGAAGATATTACACCAGACGATCCTACCGCGATACACACTTTCGCATCAATACACCTTCTCATACAATTTCTAAAATTTCTCTTACCATAAATAAAAACATAAAGTCTACGTGAATAAAGCCAAGAAAAACAAACAAATAAGGCAACGAACGGTATAATTCGGAAATAAAAGATCCTTTATAAATAAAATAAAAAACATTCCGTAATATTTAAAGGTAAATTATTTCCAACGTTGGGAGCACTAAACCGAACCGAAATTCGACCTTTTGACAATATCCGACGTATTTTTAATGGAGACAAAAAACAAATAAATAAATTCCGTCACACCATTTAGTTGGATATCGGAGATGGCTACCTTTTATATTTTTATAATGGGCAACACTGCCTCGACCCGAATAAAATGAAATACTTTTCCCTCTCTCTTTTTTCAAATCGACTCAATTTTCATGAAAATACTCAAGTTTGTATGCAAAAGAGATTCAACCCACAATTATTTTTCTTTCATATAAAAAAAATACAATAATTACACATCATTCAAATATATATTTTTTTCTTTAAATGCCTGTTTTACAACATGTATGTAAGAGATTCGATTTCCGTTGATATATGATTTTTTATTTAAAAATGAGTTGAATTGCTGATTGGCTGAATAAATTTCTATATAGCTATAAGCCCGCCAGATATACTCGTCCATATTCAACCATATGAGCCTACACGAAGAATAATTTATATTATTGTTTAACCCTTGCGGTATATAAAGTAGAACCTAACGGGCCTTTTTCTATGTAGTAATCTCTTCCAACCAACCATAAAGATGTTGAAGAGGATAAAATGAAATTCAGACTGAAACATTTTTTTTAAATGTGAGTACCAACGCATCCGAATCGAACCCAAAACCCCCGTATAGAGAGAGAAACAGGTAACTTAACAAGGAAGTTATCTGACTTTCACTTTATGCATTTGTAAGATCTTTCTGGTTGGTTGAAACAACTTTAAAAGAACAACAAATCTAAGCATGCAGAGATATTTGATTTTGTTTAAACATGCAAAATTTTAATAGATTATGCAATTAAATATGGTTAATGCAGGGGATGAATTTCGATCACTAAACGGCGATATAAAAATATAAGTTATATTATCTACCATCTGACATACTTGACGTTTCGTCAGGAATATAATGATGACACAAAAAATACATGTAGGGTTGTTAAAAATAAATTACAAATACATGTAGGGTGTAGGGGGTAGTACATGTAGGGTGATCCGTATACTGATAGTACATTAATGATTTGTGTTAATCATTAATGTACTGAGGGCCTATATTGATGAACATTTGCCGAAAATGTGGATTGGATGCAGAGGTAGCATTGAGTTCCACCATCCATGCTTCCCAGACATCAAGCAAACATACTCTTTTATTACGACTCATCAAAATGTATCGAGTGACTTTGATCAAAATTTATCAAATGCATTTTTACATATCTGTGCTTGTTTGGAAGAAATTACCATGTGGCTATAGGTTAAGTTGGTAGTATGAACCGGCTAGAAGCATTCGAAATGTGGATGCACCAGAGAATGCTACGGATACCCTGGACGGATGTGGTCAGCAACACGAAAGTTCTTCAAAGAGCCAAAGTTGATAGAGAGTTGCTGACTAATATTAAAATCCGAAAGGTATCCTACTTGGGTCATATACTTAGAGGAGCAAAGTACAAATTACTGCACCTGATCATCCAAGGCAAAATAGAAGGTCGAAGAGGTGCTGGCAGGAGGCAAATCTCCTTGCTCCGCAATATACGTGATTGGACTGGCATAAGGGGGCGTTGGGGATCTTTTTCGGGCTACCGGGGACAACGATGTCTACTCTCAGGTGATATTCAACGTTGGGGGGACCTGACATGACACTGGGAAGAAAAAAATAGGTTAACCAGAGTCTACTGGATATTAAAATAAATGAATATAGTGAAATTAAGTGATGGGGGCTCAATTCGTTTAAAAGAGAAATAATAAAAGAAAAATATAATGAAGTAAAATAGGTTGCATAACACTCCCTGACGGGCTAATTGCTACATGACAATTTTTTCCTACCAACCAGAAAAATGTTCAAGATACCTAAATTGAAAAAAAATCACCTCCATAGACTGTCCAAACTCCCAAAAGACTAGTGAGGGCTAGACTTGTCTGCTTTATTTTATATATGAATTGAGTGGACGAATTATTATAGTGATTTTTTTTTAATGTATGTCATTTTTTTAGAGTTATTCCATACGGAAGATATACGAGTAGTCCTAGGCCTTGGCCTTTTGTGTGTTTGTCTACGTGGTTGTAGTTGTGTGCTACTTTAGACTGTAATTTGGTATAAATTATGCTGACGTTCCAATGTTTATAGTTTATAACATCTTGTATTTTATATTACATTGCACACTAAAATTTTAATATATTATTAACATTAAATAGAAATGAAATTTACATTAAAAATGTGGCGTTAGATATGAGATTCACACACATCCTTTACACATTGTTCTGTCATGTAGATCTCGAACAGGCCATGTTAAGACTTAATTACTTTAAAACAAAATTTAAACTTAGTAAACTTTCTGTAATAAAGAAAGTCACTTGTGTGTGTACATGAATTTTGATAGTAATATGATGTTATCAAGTATTATGTTGGCAAATCATGATATTGCTTGGCATATATTTGGCGTCGAACTTCTCACGGTGTGTAACTATATGGTAAAAGCATCGAAACATCAAGGCAAGAATCCATTGCGATATTCCTACTAGAGGTTCTCCAAGGCTGCTTTAACTGTCCCGTGATTCTAGAAGCACTAAGTTTATATGTACCTAATAAATATAACCGTGCAAGAAATCACCCTCTGCTCTACATACCAACTTACAGGACGAATATCATGGCTAAACACTCAGTCACGCGTGGTACAGAGATATTGAACCAACTGAATGACACTGTTACTCGGTATCGCTTAGCAGTATGAGAGGAATCCTGGCTGATATTCATCCTAACGGATAAGCTAACGCTGGAAGCAGACCATCTTTGTTAACAGGAGAAATCCGTGCAAAGTGAATAAAAAAAAAATATATATATATATATATTTAAAAATACGTCTTCAAATACTTTGCATAAAATAACATTTTTAGATTCACTTATGTAAATCTAAAATTTTACTGTATTGTATGGTTTTGGATCAAGTGAATAATATTGTGAAATAAATGTAGAATGTCAGAATAGTTGTATAGGAAGGCGTATGTATATGGAAGACACAAGGGATATGTGTTGAGATATGAAAGTCTGGTACTCTGCCCTCTCTACCTACCAGGACAGGAAAATTACGTTTTGGTTTGTCTGTATTTGTTTGAAAGTTAGTCTACCACTTTATCAGGGCACGTAAATTATTCTTAAGGGGGTATTCTATTCTAGAGGCGTGAATTTCGGGCGTTTTTTCAGACTAAATATAAGAAAAACAATAAAATATTTTTAGTGAACATTTTTTTACAGTTTGTTTATTGATGATTTGAGAATGTACAAAAAAAAATTTGAAAAAAAAAAATTTAAATTCAAGATGTTATCAGCTGTTATGTCTTCGTGAAAAAAACAGGGTGAGCTGGTCGACAGGATTAGAACCCTTTCGTAAATTTGAAACAAAGTCTTACACAGTTTTTTGATTAGAAATAATGTCGTTAAAGTTGGTACCAAAGAAAAAAAATTGTGAAAGGGCGAAACAAATTTAATTTTTTTTAAATAGTAAAAAAAATTGTTTTTTTTATTCCAAGGTAGGAACGATAAAATAACATTTATTAAAATTTTATATTAAATTTAAAGACAATCGGTTAAATAAAACTTGAGATTTTATGTCGACCAGGTTGAAAAAAGTAGTTTCTAGAAAAACGCGTTTCAGGTTTTGAGATTATTGTCCGAGTCATTCCGGTACGGCGTAATTTATACATATACCTTCGTAAATATTGAGTATTTTAACATTTCCTTTTGAGAACATATTTTTAAAGTTCTAAACTTTAAGAATATACTATTTTTTCAAATTTCTAGAGTAGAACACTTCCCTAAATCTAAAAAAAAAAACTTAATGTGGTATGGATATTTTTTTGTAAATACACGTCCAAATAACGTTATCGGTCGAGTAAAGCAACACAAATTTCAAAATGTAGCGACGCAGCAATTTGTATGGACTGTTTAATAATTAAGTTTAATAAATGGACTCAGAAGACAATAGGCGGTATGAACTTATAGGGAGAAGAGGCAGAGGTTAAAATGCGAACCTTTTTTGTCATATATTTCAAGTCACCCGGCACTTATATTGTTTTAGGCTCGCTTGGATTCCATTGTACCGAATATTAAGAGAACTACATTTTTCTTCGCATTGTTGTTTATTCTTTTCAATCTTTGGCCCATTTTGCAATTAATTTGTCTGGTGGAAAAAAAATAAACAAAAGTAAAAAAAAAAAACTTTTTTCGTGAGATTTAAGTGAACTTAAAAACATTAAAGGGGGAATCCAGATTTGAAACACGCGTTTATGTTTATTTGGAGGTTTTCACAAATATAACAGGAGTTAAATGTTTTAATATTTTTAAAGTAAATTTTTTTTTAATTTTCACAACTTTTAAAATCATTGTCAAAAGGGTAGCCAAACTTTTTGAGAAAAGGACCGGATTGATTTTCCGGGTGTTTAAAGAACACTTTCTGGAAAAACAAGTATATGAACATCCAAAGCAAGGTGAGGATATACAAGACCTGTGTCCACTCCATAATGACATACAGCATAGAGTCCAGAGCCGACACTGTCAGAACCAAAAATCTCCTTCGAACCAGCGAAATGAAGGTACTCAGGAGTATCGCTGGCAAAACCCTTCGTGATAGAGTAAGAAACACAGAAATCCAAAGGACGTGCGAAGTTGAAGATATTGTCAGATGTGGACGACAGAAAAGAAGGTTCTGGAACGAACACGTATCCAGAACGGCGGAACCAAGAGCCGTAAGAATGGCCAGGGACAGTATCCCCCAAGCAAGCAGACGTCCAGGACGACATCCCAAAAGATGGAAAGAGAGTTGGCAGTCGACGTCACAAGAGGCAAACAATGATGCAGGACCATAACAGGCCAACATGCCTAAAATAAGAGGAAGAAGACGGGCCAGATTGAAATTTTTAAAAGCATGGGAGACTGGACGAATAATATTCTTATTGAAATCCTATTAGAACATAAAATATTATTTGTAACTTATTTTTAACAAACACTGTTTATTCCACTTTTTTGTGACGGTATAACCCTACCGGTTTCAAGGCTTTCACCTTATCTTCAGGGGAGCGCAAACAAGACTAAATGCTGTTCGAACTGGTACCGATATAGACACTTCAACGGTTGGAGGCGGGGGGGTGATGAGGAAGGCTAGGGATAATTTCGACCAAGAGCGGGGAGATTTTGGGGAAATAACTGTTCAACAGATGCTCCGATCGGTATACTGACTTAGAAATTTCTAGGGCCTCTAATCTGTCCAATTTATTTCCGTTGCCGCTAATATGTAAGAATTTGGCATCATCGATAGAAAAAGTATGATTCTCTATCGATGATGCCAAATTCTTACATATTAGCGGCAACGGAAATAAATTGGACAGATTAGAGGCCCTAGAAATTTCTAAGTCAGTATACCGATCGGAGCATCTGTTGAACAGTTATATCCCCAAAAATCTCCCCGCTCTTGGCCGAAATTATCCCTAGCCTTCCTCATCACCCCCCCGCCTCCAACCGTTGAAGTGTCTATATCGGTACCAGTTCGAACAGCATTTAGTCTTGTTTGCGTTCCCCTGAAGATGAGGTGAAAGCCTTGAAACCGGTAGGGTTATACCATCACAAAAAAGTGGAATAAACAGTGTTTGTTAAAAATAAATTACAATGTCTTTAAACCTCCACAACGTTAATGCCTTAACTATAAACAACATATAAAATATTATTATTAAAATTATATTAGAACATTAGTTTACATTTTATGTGTAAACAAATATAGTTTATATTGGAAGTCTTATACCAAATCATAAAATGTTATAAAATGAATATTTCTTATACATAATATTTATGAATAAAAGTCGGGGGCTGGATGAACAAGTTTGGAAGGCCGAATCCGGCCCACGGGCCGTAGTTTGGTGACCGCTGGTCAAATTTATAATTACATTTTGAGTGATTTCGATAGCAATTTTAAAACACAATACACAAAAAAAAATATTATTTTTTATTTATTTTTCATGTATACCATTACGCCGTTTCATATGTTAGATACCATCATGCAGATAACTTGTATATTCCGACTCCACTATATCCCAACACATTCTTAAACAACTCAAATTAGTTTGACTTTTTACATATTTTATCTTTTAAAATATCATTCACTTGATTCAACCATACTTTCCTTAGTCATTTTCAATTACGCATTACACTTTCATTTTCTCTGTATATTTCTTTTATAAATCTTTATTCAGTATTCGATCTACATGTCGTAACCTCAGAGTGCTCTCCGTGATCCTTAATACATCAAATTTAAGTTTATTCCGATTTGGTTAATTCTACCACTAACCATAAAGACGTATTTCTCTTATTATCTCTGGAATCGGGATAACATGAAATATTCCTTAAACGAGGTTATTAGAATTAAAAGTCGTCTCGTTGCACCATCAACCTGTCTTCGCATTTTCATATTATCAACAGGTACCTTGTATATATGTTTTTTCATCATAATACCATACTCTGAAAACCCATGTAAAAGTTTTTTTATTAAAACTTTTCTGTTTGTATTTTCGGGTCTTAATTCTGGTTACGTTTATGGAGCATAATATGGTATAATATATGTTGAAACCTGCGATACAAAATAAAAGGTATAGATATTTATAAATTTTTACCACAAAAGAACATACGTCATCCATATATTCTTCTTCATAACACTTTACTTTGACTAACATATTCCCCATTACATTCGAAATTGCCTCTGAACTTTGTTATATACTAAGGATTATTTTTATATTCTTTATAAAACCAAAGTATTTTCAAAATATATTCCATCGCAAAATCTATTGGAAGAATTTAATATAAAATTCCATGCCTATAGGAGTTTGATGGATGAGTCGGGGGTGGTTTTCTACTTAAAATGAAAATATATGAATACTATGTACAAGGGGGAAAGACGAGAAAATAAAATATTTCCTCCATATTATTTGTTCTAGTTAATATTGACTTTATATTCCTTAATAAAGACGAGAGTATATTTTTCGGGAATGCAAAGAAGATTCGAGATATTTTGAAATTTATCTAAAATATTATTGCTTTGTTCGTGTATTTGCTTATCTAATTCAGTTTTCATGCGATGTTTTCAGGGAAATATATTTAAAACGTAAAAACCTGAAAAGTTTATCTCAAACACGTTTTCGTATTAGCGATATCAACGGTGTTTGGTTTATTTTTTTTTTGCTGGAGATAATGGAAAAATTGTTGCAAATGGTGAAATAATTTTATGGAAGATAAACTTCTACCAAATGTTTTTTTCGGAATGAAAAATCGTACTTACCAGATCAAACCATAATCCCGAATCCAAGAACAATTTTCGAAATGTATCGTTAAAATTATTCCTTCAATATTATCCCTTCCCTTATGGTGCTAAAATTGAAACGCGCGCTCCGGCGTTGGGTAGTGAGTACGCGATAAAAAATTAGCGATTTTAAATCGGAAAAATAATAACATTCATAGATAATCCCCTTAATTAATTATAATTGAAGTTAAAAATTATAATAATTGAGATTTATTTGCTGAAAACATTAAAAAACCATCTGGCAACGCTCACGGAACGGGCGTAGGTCTAATCTGGTTGCAAGCCCAAAAGCTACTGCGGCGCGGAGCGGTAGTGGCTTACTCCCGGCGTGGCTTACGCTTGCGACGATTGAGACAATTGAGCTCCTCGCAATTCAGTGAAGTATGCAAGAGTGAGATGCGAATATAGTGTCGCACTTCCCGCATACTCTTCACCTATCGTCAAGATGAGGCACTCACAGCGTTTAAATGCGAATTTGTTTCCGATCTTCACAAAACACCTACGATGTAGTCGATAAATTCTGATTTTTATTAATATTATTTTTAATCAATGCGTAAATAAATTATGGAGGAATACCTAAAATCTTAACCTTGTATTTATTATATTTATAGAGATATTGATGGTTATTAGAAGCAACGTGTAGAAGATACCCAACACAGGGAAGGAAAGGTTATTCAACCCCAATCTTGAATATAATTCCAATGAGAATTTCAGATCCAATAATAATAATTATTATTCTTATGAAACTATTTGAACCCAATCTTGAATATTGGTTTTATGAGAATTTTCAAATTCTGTAAGAGATTGTACTCGTATGTATTCAATTTTCTAAGAGATTGTACTCGTATGTATTCAATTTTTCAATATTGTTTTATTAAGAATTTTCAAGATTCAATCAAATTTTTATTTCCAATGATCCCAATCTAAAATATTAGTAATGAAGAACATTCAAATCGACTCTCAATATTAATTTCGATGAGATTGTTCAAACCCATTTACCTATTTTTCTACCACGTGGAAGTGAAATTGAGCAGGCCACATTGGTAATGATACCAACGAAGGGTGGACTCAAAAGGTGCTGGAGTGGTATAGTCGGATAACACCAGAACAACGTCTGGGAGTACCTGAAAGCAATGCGGCCATAATAGGAAATTCAGTATTTTTCTAGTGAAAATTTTCATATCCAATATTTTTTTGTTCCAATGAGATTATTTATACTCGATCATGAATATATATTTAAGAGAGAATTTTCAGATCTTATTGTAAATATTCATCTCGAGATTTTTACTGAAAACATCTTACAAAACATGTTTTATATATAGTACAAAGTGCGTAATACTTGCTAATTAATAAAGGTTTTTAGTAAATCGTGTTTAAATCAAATATGGGATATGATTCTTATTAGAATTGAAAACAAAAAGAACTTTGCAACAACTCGTTAAATATAGTTTAATTCATTTTAGATTAAAACGGTACCTGACCTACCACGTCTGGTTTATTCTGCACACAAACCGTATCTATATTTACCCTCTAGCTTTTGTTATTGGCTCATTTTCATTAATAATAATAACCCAAAAACGCATTAATTAAAGTTGAGTTCCAAAATTATCCCAAAAAATGCCCCGAAATACGAGTATATAAGGCAGCTTCTAAGCGCTAATTAAGCTATAAAAGTCCGATGAAAATATACGAAAATTAAAACCAGTTCTCAAATTAATACGTAATAAGGGCGTGATACTGACAAATAAAATTTGGTGATATACACAGCCATCACCTCGTCTCCCTTCCGGGTAGGGAAAGTGGATAGTGCTAGGTTTTTCTATCACGATACACTCTTACGATTTATCGTTTTCTCCTTTCACAATATCATACACTTGATCTCACCATACTTTCCTGAGCCTTTTTCATCAACACCTTCCACTTACATTTGCAATGTATTTTTAATTTTCTTTCCTCATTCATTCATTTCACGTGACTAAATCATCTCACAGTATTCTTCTTCATCTTACTCAACACATCAGCTTTTAGTTCACATTCACCTACGGGGAAATATTTCCAGCGATAAAAAAATCTTTCGTTAAAATTTAAAAAATATTTATGCTATGTGAGAATTTAATGGAAATAAGATTCCTCGTACAAAAACCTTCCTTAGGGTTCGCAAAACATCCAGGGATCGACCGCTAATCTTTTGAGGTTATGCGGAGGCACGATCACCGATCCCTTCCATCTGTGGTCCAATATTTTAAATATCCTTTTTCCCCTTTTATTTCTTAACACTCAAGACTCGATTATACTTGAAAAAAAAACAATAAAAATATCATAAGCAATAACTTGATTATATTTACGTTTTTTTATATACCAATTTTTTTTAAATAAATGGTGGTAAAGAATTTAATATGATGAATCAGAGGTGATATTTTTGTTTAAATTGATTTAAACTTTTTATTTTTAACAATGAAATATATAACATAAAACTATTCCGTGCCTAACTATGTGTGTGCCCATTCTATAATGGTTAGGTTTAAACAAATAAATGAAAACGAACAGAGGAGTGATACAAATAAAAATTCCACTTTAATAATGTAGGAGTATGTTATTTTTTAAAACAAATTAAATTCCATTATAATCACATTACAACAAGAAAAATCTTTCAAATTACAAATATAAAATTTACAAAGGATCATTCCTTTGTGCGTAAAAAAATACGCAGACATTGAAGCGAAGGAGACCGCACATAAATTTTTCCATTCTATAATTTCGATAGTTCTTTATTCGAAATAAAACGTTTTAAAAACAGCTTTGTCAAAAATTTAATCAAGTAAATTCTTGGCAAAGTGTTGCAAGATGTTTTTCTGAATAATAGTCATATTGTGAAGAAAAATAAGATAAACGTTTCTTGCTTTATTTTAACTTGATACGTTAAAACATCGAGATTTAGTTGGTTGAACGTATTTTTATTTCGAATTTGACTGTGCAAAACCTTGTTTTTTTTTTAAGAGAAATTTCTATAGGCGCGGTAGGGCAAATTTGCCTGAACGTCACGAAAAGTGAAACGCTTCATCTATTTTGAGTGGAGGAATGAAATTATAATTAGATAAAGTTAAATTAAATTAAATTGATGAAATTAAATTAAATTGAATTAAAAATAAAACGAAATCAATAAAATAAAACTTAATTAATTAAAAAATATTTTTTTTTAAATTTAAAATAAAAATAAATTTTATAAAATATAAAGAAAATAAAATAAATTTGAAATTAAATAAAAATAAATTAATTTAAATAAAATAAAAATAAATGAATTAAAAATTGAAATAAAAATTATTTAAAATTAAATAAAATAATAAATTTAAAATTTAAAAATTAAAATTAAATAATTATTTAATTAATTTCATTATTTTTAATTAAAATAATTTTTTTATTTAAATCCATAATACATCATAGACACGCTAAGCGCATGCTTCGCGTGTACTGTGTGTATACGTAGCATAAGTCAACCAATAAACCCTTGCGTATTAATATTCGAATAAATTTTTTTTTAAATAAAAATCGTTAACAAATGGAAAAAAAGCAATGCATAAAATCAACTTTTCCTAGGAGCTAAGAAGTTTCACTTCTACCGCGCGAGAGTCTTAAGCGTCTGTTTTTTTTTAACTAAAAAAAAATTATGTTTAAAAATTCAGAACGTATTGGAACGTAGTCAAAATAAAAAAAATAATTATCATAAAAATTTTAATCCCTTTCAAATTGTTATTTATTTCACTATCAGATTTTTTCAATCTTCTTAGATGAACTAGGAGTTACAAGTGATTTCGAACGGCGTGTAGCGAAAGGGAACACATTAAATGGAGTGATCAAACATATATTCTCGAACTGGATAGAATCAAAATCAGGTTTGATAGTCCGCAACAATATTTAGTACATAATTTGATGTATGGGAGTGGAACGGTTGGAAAAATACCGAATAAATGCTGTAGAAATTAGAAGAATGCATAAGGTGACAGAATGTAAGACAGAATACGGAATGAAGTGATTTGGGAGGAATATGAACTTAAGGTTGATGTTTTGGATAGGATAAAGAAGACCACTCTGAGATGGCTTGTGCATGTAGAACGAATGAACGAAGAAAGACTAACAAAACAAATACACAGTTAAAATGTGAGTAGAAGTAGTGTTAGAGGAAGATCAAGGAAAGCGTAATTGGATAAAGTGAAATATTTTAGTAAAATATTTTGAAAGCAGAAACGTAGAAATTCAGATAAATGGTAGGAGTTGTACGAGAAGGACATGTGGTGAGATAAAAGAAAAATCTGGCGCTTTGTACTCTTTGCCTACTCCGGCATAGAAATGGTGTGAGGATAAAAATGTACGTATTTAGGAATTTAAAAAGTTAACGATAAATTATACATTGTTTTATTCGGTTCGGTTAGTGGCATTAGTAAGTATTTGGTTCGGTTAGTTACATAAGTAAGTAAAATACTACAATATAAAACGATTTTCTTCACAGCAGATGATACGAGTAACTTATTTTTTGGAGAGAGATCAAAACAGCACTCATGGATTAATATAATATAATCGATCTTAAGTTCGTAAGGCAAACGGGTCTCTCATCTATTTACGCCCAGCATCCGTCATTACGCCTTCTGTTTTTTATCTCAAAATTTCACGAGTCACTACGTTGACACTTTGTTAGCGAATTGTTTATGTCTGGTCACTGTGTTGCGTCGTCTTCGGACCTCTGAGGACAAAAATAATGTGCAACTCTCACTACAAGAGGACCCCTGCTGAGTCATGCCGTTTTTATGTGTCCTTTTTTATGACCCCCAATAAACTACAACGCTCTGTTGAATGCAAATAAAATTCAAACGTCACATGAATAAAATGCAACATGAATGCTTAGAAAATTTGGATTTATTATGATCATAAAAATTAAAAAAACTAAGAAAAATTTAAAAAGAAACTTTATTAATGATAACGAAATTATAATTATTAAACCGATAATTTAAGGGACTAGATTCTCCTTCCCTGTGATGTGTAACTAGTACACATTGCTTCTAAAAACTTTAATATATATATAAATATAATAAATACTGGGTTCAGCATTTAGGTATTTCTCCGTAATACATTTACACATTGAATGAAAAAATAATATAAATAATAATTAATAAGCACTTTCGGCCACATCAGAGATATTTTGTGAAAATCGGGAATATATTCACCAATACAATCAAACGTATGCCAGTGTGTAACGTAGGTATATTCATTCTAAAAACCATTATGGGTGAGGAAGCGACGCTATTCACGTCTCACCCTACTTTGGTATATGGGAACTCAAGAAATACAATCTCAGTTCGCAGTTGTTTCTTCCTTCGAGGTATAACATACACGGTATTAGTGTTCTGTCTCAGTAGCTCGCGGGCAATCATACGAGGTGGTCCCTGCATCTGTTTTGTGAGCGTCGGCCGATGTTTTTTTCATGTTTTCAGCCATTAAATTTCAATTATTATCACTTTTGACTTCAAATTTAACTAATTTAAGCGATTGGCTATGAATGTTCTAATTTTTTCGAACACCGGAAGGGAAAGATTAAAGACGTTACATTTTAGAGACTAGACTCTCCTTAAAGACGTTACATTTTATTTGATTATATTTCATTTATTTAAAATTTCAGTTTCATAAGATTTATACGTATTATGAAGAAAGTTGGGTGTATGGTAGATGCTGGTGATGAAATTTTTTAGTATTATTCAACAATTAATTTATGTTCTCCTGCAAAGTCAAGAAAAGATTGTCATCGATGCCCTTATTCACCGGCGTTGGTCTAGCCGAGAGGCAGGACGTGATCAAATACGTTGACCGGCAACTGACGTGAAAAATCCATCTGAATACCGTCAAACAGAAGGGCCCCATGGGCGTCGGAGTATCTGTTCGATATTCCACCAACGCAGCATCCTTTCACCCAAAAATAAGCTCCTCCTCTATAAAACCCATGGACTTCGTTTCCTAACGCTTCACGTCATTCGATATTCCCCTTAACTCTTCCATCATAGGATACATGTGGTTGGATAACAAATATTACAGTTAAAAAAAAATTACACTTATCTCGATGAGTTATCCCTGAAAATATATTCGGCTCGAAAATATATTGAGTCTCCTAGCGAACAGACTTGTTGGTAAATTTTATTGTGTCACCAAGTGATTTTACAAAATGGAGGAAGTTTGAATAACAGCTGTGTATAAAAGGGAGCCTTTGTGGAACCCATCGAGCAAATTATAGAAAAATGTACTTATAATAAAATCACTTCGGAATGAAGTTGCACAGAAAGTAAATAAAAATGGTAAGTTGTAATAAAATTGGTTAGTTTTGAGAGTGGCATCATTTGTTGACTCAGCCGCTCTCAAATGTTAAATGAATTTGTGCGAAGCACTTTGGTGTGGCCAAGCATGAAGTCACCTAGCTCCTTTAGTCACGTAGCACCTAGCAAATCACCTAGCGAAGCACTTCGGTGTGACCTCGGCCTTAAAGTTTCTTCTCACGCGTCTTTCACTCGTATTTGAACTGTGTATTTATTTTATTAATCTTTCTTCATTCATTCGTTTCACATGCTCAAATCATCTCAGAGTGCAATACTTCATTTTATTAAATTCATCAGAATATTTATTTCTGCGCATTTTGTATATTATATAATATTTAAGTTATATGAACAATTCAGAATGAACTGAGACAAAGGAAACTTTCTAATGCTTCAAATTGTTGAAAGTGTAGTAAGAACCTCTCGCTGGAGAGTTTCAATATTCTTTGTTGTGTAAAGAACACTTTGGTTTGAAGATTTTCTTTAAAATATGGTAAAAGAGATGGAAGTCCAAGAGAGGAAGAATATCTCCTGAAGTTCTTCCTGAAAGAATGAAACACAGTGGCAGAATTGTCTTTTATGAGTTGAAGAAAGTTTTTATTACGTGAAAATTTTCACGGAATCATCTTTATACACTTTCCAAAGTTGAATTAGGACATCCGAGAGGTAGGGAATCCTGTGATCAAGCTGGTTTCATTTTATGAAAAAAATTAAATGCACCCAGTAACTCCTCTTCTAGGAATATTGAATTTAAAAAAAAAATGGATCAGGTACTATATAAAAAATAAAATAATTTTTAACTTTTGGTATAGTTGAAAATATTTAACAATGATAATAAATATTATTAACTCCTTATTCATCCATCCTATCGTGTACCTCATGAGTGAGCATAGTGATGTCATGATAGCCATTGATGACCCATCTCGATTTAAGCCTGGTTTCCGCAATTCGATGAGCAGTTGTTCAAGGTATGTTGGTGCTGTCAAGATAAATGCTTATCATATAGACAGCAAGGTGCACTAACGTCTCTCTTATTAAAAATCAACGATTACTAAAAGACTTTTGATAACATGCAGGAATCGGATCATAACGTACATTGGGCGTGTTGCTCGAAAGGCAATAAAAGTCTTGAGAAGCTGTGATCATGGGATGGTGGGGGAAAAACGAGCAAAAGGAAGATGTCCTAATGAGTTGAACGGGTCAAAGAAAGTACTTAATAAGATCTCCTTTAACCTTTCCCTTCCTGTGCTAAAAAAATCCGCGCGTTCCGGTGCTGTGTATTCAATACACATGTAAAAATGAGCGATTTAAAATCGGAAAAATAAGAATATTCATAGCTAATCGCTTAAATTAATTAAATTTGGAGTCAAAAATGATAATAATTGAAATTTAATTGCTGAAAACATGAAAAAAACTTCGGCCGACGTTCACAAAACGGGCGAAGAGACCACCTCAAATGGATGATCCAGAGCTACTAAAGCGAGAGAAGCGAGCGAACTGAGATTCTATTTCTTGCGTTCCCATATACCGTAGTAATGAGAGTGAGACGTGAATAGCGTCGCTTCTTCACCCATAGTGTTTTTTAGAATAAATATACCTACATCACACACTGGCACACGTTTGATTGTATTGGTGAATTTATTCCCGATTTTCACAAAATATCTCTGATGTGGCCGATAAGTGCTAATTATTATTTATATTATTTTTTCATTCAATGCGTAAATGTATTACGGAGATAAACCTAAAATCTGTACCCAGTATTTATTATATTTATAGATAAATTAAAGTTTTTAGAAGCAATGTGTACTAGTTACACAGCACAGGGAAGGAAGGGTTAAACGCTGTAATCATTCAACATAGCTAAGGATCAGAGAGATGGTGAAGACAAACGTGGTTGTTGTTGGATGCTGCACCAAGTTTCAGACATAGAAGAGGACCACAACGATCAGCATTTCGCTTTCGATGAATAAGAGGAATAACTTCAATAGATACATACGTGTAACAACGCTAACTATAAAAAATGTGAAATAATGAACTCAGTATGATTTTCGTATCGTTATATTAACAGTTAAGCTCAAAAGAATATTTGTATCAAAATTGATTCAACACATGATTTACATTTTCCAAAATAATTGAAACAAAATCCAACCGCTTTAAGTACTTTTTTGAATTATTTTAAATTACGGAATTCAACTATGAAAAACCTACTAAAGCCTCTTTTTATTTAACCACATGTAGGATTAATCAGAGGTTTTACAATAGTTATAATAAAATAACAATTTAAATAGCACCGTTTAAGAACAGAACCTTTTCCAGGATGGTTTTACTTGAGATTCGAAGCCATTAATATTGACAGACATTCGAAGTCCCTAATAATGTTAAGTGTTAGAAGCGTGTATCTCGGTACCAGTTCGATCAGAATTCAGTCTTATTTGTGATCCCCTGATGAAAAGTTGAAAGCCTTGAAACCGGTAGGGTTATACCGTTACAAAAAATGGAATAAACAGTGTTTGATTAAAACAAATTACAACAACTTTAAACCTCCACAACGTTAATGCCTTAACTACAGTGCATCGAGGTGAACATCTGGCAAACACATACAATTTATACCAAGAATCTCTCCGCTGCTCGCCGAGGTCGTCCCATGCCTCAGAGAAGACATCTTTATGACCTGAGTGTAGACATCTTAGTCCCCGGCAGCCCGAAAAAGATTACCGGCAGCCCGAAAAAGATCCCCGACGTTCCTTATACCAGTCCAATCACGTATATTGCGGAGCCAGGAGATTTGCCTCCTGCCAACACCTCTTCGACCCTCTATTTTGCATTGGATGACCAGGTGCAGTAATTTGTACTTTGCTCCTCTAAGTACATGACCCAAATAGGACACTTTTCGGATTTTAATATTAGTCAGCAACTCTCTATCAACTTTGGCTCTTTGAAGAACCCTTGATATAGCTGCATACATCACCCATATCTTTAAAACTAAGAAAAAGACAAAAGCTCCGTCACAAAACTCCACCTTATTGAATCGAAGTTGATAGTTCAATATAATCTTTATTAAATTAATGACAGCTGTTTCACATTCAATAGCCATTTAACAAGTAAGAAACCCGTAGAAAACTTACCGAGGGAAAACGAACTACTAAGAAACGTTTGGAGATTTTTCGATACATGAAAGTTGCATAACAGGCTTCAGATTTAGTGTAGTACTAGTTGCAACCCGTAAAATAATCACGGAAGTAAAACAAATTCTACATTTATGAAAATATTTATGCATAAATGTAGAATTTGTTTATATATATAATTTATACATCGTCCCCTTTTACACCTGTTCAAAAATTGTTAGCTAGGTATTTAAAATTCGTTCAGTATAGTTTCAATGTATTCATTTATCACGGACCCACCGAGATTCAAATTTCGAATTGATTTCGCAGAGAATCCAAGTATTCCTCTCTCGCTCTCTTGTATTCAAAATTCAATTCTCGTATTCTTTCTTTGACGACAACCGTCGTACGGGTTTTTGCCTATTTATATTATATGTGCGTAATATTTACCATATGTATAATCATAAATACCACCACAAACAAATATTTTCAATGAGTTGGGGCCCTTTTTTAAATTCTGATTTTGTTTAATAATGTTTCTTTTTAGAATATTGCGGTACTTGGGAAAATTAACTGCATTCAATTTTCCAGCTTAGCTATCGCGGGATTCGCAAAGTGTTTTCATTACGTTACTCCATTTAGCAACGTCAACACATACCCAAAACAAAAAGAGTGGCGAAGTCCTGTAAAAAGGCCCCGACATTTACACCAGAGGGTACAACAATAAGCGCAACGGATACGGTTATTTTTTTTATTATTCTCGCGAAGAAGATTATTATGTGATGAAAATAATTTCTAGCCGGCTTACCGCGGGCAGGGCTGGGGTGGAAATTTGCACGCTGGGTCGAAAATTACGTTAAGAGAGAAAAAAAAAATTAAATATTTTTAAGAATAAAATTGATTTCAGATATCGAAAAAAGACTTTGTTACCATCATACCAACTCTCTATTAAGATGGCAAAGAAATCAAATCTATATTTCCTTCTGATTGGTGTAAATATTTCAGTTCTATAACGGCCTTGTCATGTTAATTATCATACTCGTATATTCACATTTTTTATTAGTTTGCTTGTGTCACGTTTTTCCTAGACGCGTCGAAAATCTTTCATCATTCATTCAACTTACACAGTCAACATTTTAAAAAAGTTATCTTGATTCCTTGTTTAATCTCTTACAATATTTTTTTCTTTCAATGCGCATTGTTTCTTACTGTACCAAATCCTCATCGATCAAACGTTACCACTGAGGTCCAACTCCTACCTAATTAAATAAGATTGAGTATAGATTAATACCACGGCGACCACGTCTATGCAAAGTCAGACACTATTACTATGGAAGTTTGATACATCTATTCTTAGTAGAAAGTAACTGAAATTAAACGACGTTTAGATGGTAACCTACATCTCCTTATATGATACACTGTGCTCTTAAGTACTTGTTTTAGCTAGAAATTTTTTAATCATGTCAGACAGTTTCTTATCTCTAAGTTTCACTCTTAGTTAGTTTTGAATACTTGATTTATGGAGACGAAACTAATGTTGTGTTCTTACCTGCCTGTCTGCATCCCTAGTACAACATTTCTAATTAGATTCACGTGAAATCCAATATATAGATTAAAAGCCCTGTTACGTTTTTTTATTTCTTCATACCTGAATTAATTCTAAGGTTTTAAAAAAAATTCTTGCTTGCAAGCGTATTATTTACACTAAATGCAAACTTTATGTCGTATTAGTTTATATGTATGGCACCCAAAACGTTCAAAGTCGATAATACAGTATTCTATACTTAATTTGTTATTATTAGGAAAATAAATATATGACACGGTTGTTTACAAAGTGCATTTAAACGTTGTGTTCATTGTAATGGATGCCAGGTCTGTAGATATTAAAATCTCATTTTTTAGGACAGACTAAACATGAAAAAGGTTTACATTTTTTAACACAGACCTGGGACCATCTTTGTTCTTTGTGCTTTGTTGGAGAGTAGGACATAAGGAACTACATATTGAATAGTATTTTTGTTTCCGAATCCAGGCCTTTTTGTATTTTTTATTCTACGTTTCCATATTTCTTGACAAGTAAAAAAAAAACACGTGAAATAGTTCGGCGTAAATTTTTATATTGTAATAAAATTGGAGTTATCCTTTTTATGAAAGTATTACACTGTACTCGATTTGAAATTCTTTACTTTATTGATATTTGCTTTCAAGTAAACAAAGAACTAATGCGCTACGAGTATATGAACTATTTAATCTAGGTTGAATGATCGGGTCTAAAGGCCCGGTCAGTGAATATCTAGGTTGAATGATCGGGTCTAAAGGCCCGGTCATTTTGATGAAACATATTCAATAATATGTGTCCTTTAAATTCATCAGCATAATCATCATCTGAATGCTATTTTCTGGTCAAACGACATTAAATGAAAATCTTGACTTTATAATGCAAAACAATGTTGAATAAATATATGTTTATTGATAACAACATATTATGTACATACGAGTATATAAACATATTCGGAAAATGTATTTATATTTCAAGATAATGGCGAAGAAAATACATTTAAGAAACAAGTTATCAAAATATCTGGGCTCATCTTATAACATCCTTCCTGTTCTGATGCACTCCCACTGATAGACAGCGAGCTCGGCTGCTAGGACATCAAATGTTGTGCACAACGAGATGTATGAATGTGGTGGAGGCAGAAAATTGTGTGCTTAGGTTGAAAAGTTTACAGATCTGTTCTCTCTGCCTATCCCGCAAGGGGCATGGTGTAATGATGTAGATAAAAAATTTATTTTTTCTGTACCTGTGGGTGGTATATTTACGATCCATTGTGCGGCAGAGGACCGCAAGGGGTGGAGTCGAGCTCGGGTCATAAATCAAACTCTGGCTTGCTTCGCGCGATCACCACTGCAGAGTGGAATGGGGAGCTTCCTTATATTTTGGTGAATTTTGTCTGCCAAAATTTGACATTCAAGAAAATGTGATTAGTTTTTATACTCGTACACGTCGTGATTAAAAAGAAACATTCCTTTTTCTCTTTTTGTAATATTTTTTTATCAATTGAAACTATGGTATACGAAGGAGAAGAAACATTTGTTTAACCCTTCCCTCCCTGTGATGTGTAACTAGTACACATTGCTTCTAAAAAACTTTAATATCTCTATAAACATAATAAATACTGGGTTCAGATTTTAGGTATTACTCCATAATACATTTACGCATTGAATGAAAAAAAAAGTTTTTATTTTTTTAACCATTTTGCACGGATTTCTCCTGTTACACAAAGAAGGTCTGCTTCTAGCGTTAACTTATTCGTTAGGAAGAATAACAGCTAGGATTCTTCTCATACTGCTAGGCGGTGCCGAGAATATATCCACAGTGTCATTCAGTTGGTTCAATATCTCTATACCACGCGTGACTGAGTGCTTAGCCATGAAATTTGTCCTGTACGTTGGTATGTAGAACAGAGGGTGATATGAATAATATAATACTTAGTACTTATCGGCCACATCAGAGATATTTTGTGAAAATCGGGAATAAATTCACCAATACAATCAAACGTGTGCCAGTGTGTGACGTAGGTATATTTATTCTAAAAAACCGCTATGGGTGAGGAAGTGACGCCATTCACGTCTCACTATCACTCTACTTCGGTATATGGGAACGCAAGAAATAGAATCTCAGTTCGTAATTTTGTTTCTTCCTTCGAGGTATAACAGTCCGAGACAGAGTCCCGTCTCAGTTCTCAGTGGGTCAGGGGCATCCATTTGAGGTGGTCTCTTCGCCCGTTTTGTGAACGTCGGCCGGTGTTTTTTTTCATGTTTTCAGCAATTAAATTTCAATTATTGTCACTTTTGACTTCAAATTTAATTAATTTAAGCGATTGGCTATGAATATTCTTATTTTTCCGATTTTAAATCGCTCATTTTTACATGTGTATTGATGAGTATTGAATACACAGCACCGGAACGCACGGATTTTTTTAGCACAGGAAGGGAAAGGTAAAAATAAAATTGAATTAAAAGTGTTATTTTAGGTGTCCTTAAGGCGGCATATTGTAATTAAACATAATTAATTGAAATAATTCATTTGCAGTTCCTATATGAAAGTGTTGATTCCATTTTGTATATGACTTTGCTTCATGGGTAGTAATAATAATAATAGTTCAAGGACCACATTTATAGCACTGTTTGGAAAGTGAACTCTCCTCAATAGCACTCGAATTTGGGATTCAAACCCACAATAATTGATTATTAAAAATGTAATTAAATAAACATAATATGCTCGTATATGAATATGATGTTAGGATAAAAATGTAATAAAATAAACATAATATGCTCGTATATGAATATGGTGTAATGGTAAAAATGTAATAAAATAAATATAATATTGTCGTATATGAATATGGTGTTAGGATAAAAATGTAATAAAATAAATATAATATGCTCGTATATGAATACGGTGTAATGATAAAAATGTAATAAAATAAATAAAATATGCTCGTATATGAATATGGTGTAAGAGTAAAAATGTAATAAAATAAATATAATATGCTCGTATATGAATATGGTGTAAGGATAAAAATGTAATAGAATAAATATAATATGCTCGTATATGAATATAGTGTTAGGATAAAAATGTAATAAAATAAACATAATATACTCGTATATGATTATGGTGTAAGGATAAAAAGGTAGTTGCTGCGGCCATTAGATTAGATACTTCCCTACATCAGCATATGTTAAAAAAATGGTAAAGAAATCGTAGAAATTTTACCAAAGGAAGACAAACTACAAGCCTGTATTCAAGAGCTTCCCAAAGTGGTACAAAGCTCTATTATAATACCACACCCTATAGGATTGATTTGAAACTAATAATTTATTAGATGAAGATGAAATCATTCATAAGTTCTACTCCTTTCTGAAGAAAAAATCTCAAACACGGATTCAAAAGATACATTCACGCATCCCTCCGTTACATTAAAGAGTTTCTCAAAAAGTGTCATTTTTTTAAGTGTATTCTTAAGCATGCAATCATGTATATAAAAGAGGTTGGTATGATGTATCTCATTTGAATCTGAGTTTGTGAGAACGCATTTTTTTAAAAGAGGATTCAACAGTTTTTTTTTCGGTCAAAACCAGTTCAAAATGTCTTTACGTAGTCCTTCTTTACGTTATTGAAATCACGGCATTCTTTCTAATTGGTGAATTAAATCGAAGAGGATATAATCTGATAAATAGATCAAATAGAAAGATGAACAATCCCTCGTGATGAAATATGAATTTGAATGTGTGCAAGATGTTGCACTTCAGCAAGCTCACAGTATTGATAGATCAAACTCAATATTCTAATGGGAAGAAGATTCAGAGACGACTAGCTGGTAGTACATGCTGCGGGCATTAGGCAGATTTTTATATAGCGCTTTTTCGTGTTATTTGTTAGTACTATAAGAATTTATGATAAGCAGCATATAAGGTACAGAAAAATATAACTTCAGATGTAATACAGTCTAAGAGAAAGTTAATCCGCCAGGAATCGAACCTGGGACGCCCGCTTGCTTACCATGAATGCTAATCGTTAGGCCAGACTAAGTCTTACTTGTAGACGATACAAATAAGGTTTCTTCTAGTTTTCTCCTTCCAATAGAGCAATTGTGTGCTCTTAACTGACTTGAGATTGACTATGATCGTTGTGCTGGCCTTATGCATAGATGGGGGCTTGTGAAGTCTTCCTTGAATGAATGTGGTGTTCTGTAGATTAAGATTCGATTAGTTGACAAGTGTCTACTCTACTTCAGGTGGATTGTGTTAGGTCAATAAGAGACCTACGTATTCCGTTTCAGTTTAAAGAATCCAAACGATAGAAAAAAACACTTAAGGCCTCTAATTATTTTTCTAACTGGTTGATTGGCAGATATTACGACATGGTATTAAGCCCAGCAGATTGTACTGGTATTAAGCCCAGCAGATAGATGCAACTGTGATGGCATTGGGGCTTTCTTTTAGCGGGTTTTTTTTCAAGTAGCTAAACGGTTGTCAAGGCATCATGTGTGCCATTGCTTAAATGTCACCACACAGGCATACATACATAGTTCATGGATATTCTGTATAAAGTTTTTTTTTCATATAAGAAGGTTTCCTTTTGATTTACTCACATAAGTTTGGAGGCGATTAAAAGATTTCGATATAACGTGGTGTCCCAAGGGCAAGTTCTCCGATGTCTGCATTCATTACCACCGGTTTTCAGTTCTAACTCTCCAATTATCAACACGCTTACTATCCGAAGAGGCTTTGTGGGCTGTTGTAAAACTCCTACGAGACCGCAATTTTGGATGTGTTGATATTTGGTCGTATATAAGATGTTTGGGGTTACTGAGTTGTTTTTACTTCTCACCCCTGCATACAATATAGCGGTGGAAAATATCTCAGCAAGTATGTAAAACTTTTCAACTTAACACAATCAAATAGTGCTAAAATACGATATAATTACGAAAATTTTAATATTTTCGTGTAACATATTAATTTAAAAAAATACTAGAATGTGTGGGACACTTGGAATTATAATTCCTAAAAACTAGAATGTGTGGGGCACTTGAAATTATAATTCCTAAAATCTAGAATGTGTGGGACACTTGGAATTATAATTCCTAAAAAAATAGTAAAGGGTCATCCCATCAAGTGGTTTGTGGATAACGTTAATCAAAACATGATACATCTGAAACTGACTAGGGGAATAGTCTTGGATGTAATGCTCGTATGTTGGAGAGAGGCGAGTCGTTGGAGAACCGTTCTTGCCGGGGCAGTCTAGTGTAATTGTTAGGAACATTTAACGCTAATCTTTATAGGATTGTGCTGGACAGCTCACAACTCCTCGAACGAGTTTGATAACGTATACCTACCAGGAAACGCAGATATCTTCTTACGTTTAAGGAGTTATACCCGAGCATGCCCAGCAGAAACTAAGTAGGATAAAGCCATGGATAGACACCAAACTCACTCATTTATTTATTTATTTAATTAACGACACAACAGTGTCTTTATATACAAATGAACATGTGACAGGTTATAAAGTACTTAAAATTATTGACAAACAATACAACTTTATCTTCAACTAACATGAAGATACAAAAAGCAGTAGTAATAATAAATTACAGTCATCGTTTTAAAATTATTTAATAATCTTTGAGAATTTTATGGATAGATATTGAGATATAGAAAACACATGGCCTCATTAGTAGAACGAGATGCAAGTTGCTTTGCAGAATTAAAAGCTTCCTACATGTAGATGCAGGGTTACTCAACTCCAGAGGCAAAGTATTGTCCTTAATGTTTTGTTTATATGACGTTATTTATATTAATAAAGGAGACCACAAAGCTAGTAGCTATTTCTTAATATTGTTGTGATATTCTGGCGAATACTATATACACTTATAATACTAATATTAAAAATATCTAAATTGTTGCAAAACTCGTTTCCAAGTCATTGCATACGAATTATAGAGAAGTTGATTTTATAATTCATATAGAGATAT
Source organism: Odontocerum albicorne (assembly GCA_949825065.1). Classification (NCBI taxonomy): domain Eukaryota; kingdom Metazoa; phylum Arthropoda; class Insecta; order Trichoptera; family Odontoceridae; genus Odontocerum; species Odontocerum albicorne. The sequence continues at coordinate 3,796,480 of OX463844.1, read as the reverse complement.
CGTAGATATTTTTTTTGTACTTTCTCCACCATCAGTGAGTTCTGCGCCCCCACCGGGCTCCAAATGCAAGCATTGCTTTCTGGTTTGCTACGGATCAATGAATTAAACAACGTTTTGAGCACCATTTGGTCTTTAAATGACTTAGGGACTCTCATTACAAATCCTAGAGTTTTATAAGCTGAGCTGCACATAATTTATATGTGAGGAGCAAATGCGAGATTGCTGTCGAGCAAGACAAATATGTCACATCTTCCACATCCATACACCTCCTACGATATCTCATACTTTTTAATTTTCTTTCTTTCAAAATATCATTCACTCGATCCAACCATACCTTGGTCTTCCTGTACCGCGACTTCCACTCACATCTGCACTATATATTTTTTGGTTAGTCTTTCTTGTCATTCAGTGCACGAATTTACACATTAGTCTCTTTTGAGCCTTTTTCCAGATTCACGCCTCACTAAAACGCATCAGAGATAATACTGAAATATTGTTGTGGACTATCATCTTAGCTGACTTTATTTATTTATTTAACACTTTTATTGCAATACAATCTAGCGGGTTTATTGCCAGGCGGCAATCTCTTCCAACCAACCAGACAAATGTAAATGAAGCAAGTTACATGGTCGCATAAATCCTTCAAATGACTATCCATCCCCACGAAATCCATAAACATATACGTGAGAACATGCCCACGAACCCCACAAAGGCGGACAATCACCCGAACATTATTTTTGATATAAAGTGAGATATCATCAATCAAAAGGAAAGGAAGGGATGGTGGAGTGGAAGACTTTATTACTCTCCGGAGAATATATATTATAGTTCCCCATTAACTTTGATTCCTATCGTTACACACTGTTCGATATGTCTCATTACTCTTCCATCACTTGAAAAAAATTACCTTAATATTAGAATTCTCCAACTTACTCCAATCTTTCATAACTCACATATACATCAATCACATTTAATACTATTTTCACAATTTGCTTCGATTATATTTTCAAATAACTTATATTATAAAATAAACGTGACAGTCACATTCCGGAACACTTTAAGAGTTGAAGAAAGAATCATGAAAGTTGAAAGATGAAAAAGTTTTCCTTTTAAATTGTTTCTTTTCCTCCCAGCTTCAAAACACGTGAAGTTTCGCGCCGAATATTCATATGGAGGCTCGGCGCGCCAAAGCGAAACGCCTCGACCTGACAGCGCGTGGCGGTCTCGAGTCATTAAGTCACGCAAAAGGTTACAGCCAACTCAGGTCTGGAAGCTAGTTTTTTTTTGTCTGGAAGCTCCAGCTGGAGAAGAAATAGGTTCGTGGCGTGCTTTGAAGAAGAACAAATAGACACAAAATAAGACAAGGACTTCAGAGCAATTATTTAAGAGTACGAATAAGTTGAAACTTTCAGAACTTGAAACTTAGTTATATGTCATATATTGAAAACTGAATACCTTCTTCCTGCTCGATGTTTATTTCAAAGAAATAAAGGGTCCTTCAAATTGAGCGGTTTTTTAAATTCAATTTTTTTTAAATTCTTGAATAAAACATATTATATATCTTGAGCACCAAAACATATTTTTTAATTCTTGAATAAAACATATATCTAAAGCACTAAAACATATTTTTTAATTCTTGAATAAAATATATATCTAAGGCACCAAAACATGTATCTAAAGGGTCTTTCAAATTGAGCGGTTTTTGAAATTCAATTTTTTTTATTCTTGAATAAAACACAAAATATCCTTTGATTTCCAAAAACTTTTTATCGGTCATTGAAGTATAATGTATGACATTTAAACACAAAAATCAATATCCACCAAATGCCCCCTTCTTGCAGCTCCACAGATGTCCACTCTTTTGTCAAAATTTTCGATGACATTTTGGCATAATTGCGGTTCTAAATCACCAATAATGCGAATAATTTCGTCCTTTAGCTCCGGAATTGATTTGGGGTCATTCTTATAAACTTGATTTTTCACGTAACCCCAGAGAAAATAGTCCAACGGTGTGAGATCACATGATCTTGGTGGCCAATTAACATCACCGTTTCCGCAGATTACAATACATAAAATAATTCAACAATTTGAACACGTTGTAATTTTTTTTATCAAACACTGTTTATTCCACTTTTTTGTAACGGTATAACCCTAACGGTTTCAAGGCTTTCACCTCATCTTCAGGGGAGCACAAACAAGCTTTCCCCTCATCTTCAGGGGAGCACAAACATGACTCTGTGCTCCCCTGAAGATGAGGTAAAAACCTTGAAACCGGTAGGGTTATACCGTTACAAGGAAGTGGAATAAACAGTGTTTGATAAAAATAAATTACAATGTCTTTAAACCTCCATAACGTTAATGCCTTAACTATAAACAACAATTTGAACACGTTGTTGTATTGTATACGACTCCATTTTTATAAATGTCATACATTACACTTCTCAAATGTCACAAGACTCAGGCAAGTTCGCGACGCCATCTGTGTTTTATCCAAGAATTTAAAATAAAACGCTTAGTTTGAAAGACCCTTTATATATCACAAACAATTTATTGCGATTGAGAAAGACGACTCCCGTAACCTGGTGATGAAATCATTATGTTTTACCAGAAATTAACGAAACTATCATCATCAAAATACATACATTACTCAAATTATTATTTCATTGTAATATTTTTATTTTTTCTTTCCTTATCCTTGAACAAATTCCTTCCTTCTAAATTTGCCATTATTAAAACAGTTTAATGTATCCAATCACTAATTCTTCTTCCTAGTGTCATGTCAGGTCCCCTAACATTGAATATCAGTAGGTATCTTTGTCCCCGGCAGCCCAAAAAAGATCTCCAACGCTCCTTATACCAGTCCAATCACATACTCGTATATTGCGGAGCCAGGAGATTTGCCTCTTACAAACAACTCTTCGACCCTCTATTTTGCCTTGGATGATTAGGTGCAGTATTTTGTACTTTCCTTGTTGAAGTACATGACCCAAATAGGACACCTTTCGGATTTTGATATTAGTCAGCGACTCTATCAACTTTGGCTCTTTGAAGAATCCTTGTGTTGCTGACCATATCCGTCCAGGGTATCCGTAGCATTCTCTGGTGCATCCACATTTCGAATGCCTCCAGTCGGTTTATACTATCAAATTTGAGGGTCCATGATTCCATTCCATGCAATAATACTGACCAAACGTAGCATTTGACCGTTGTCGAAGTTTCACTAATTGGATACATAAAACTGTTTTAATCCCTGATAAGCTAGAGAGAATAAATTGTTGTATATAAAAAAAGGCTTTCAGATGTACCATGTTTAAAGTTAACCATGTACACAAAATAACTCAATCACTATCACGCCATGTCCCTATTGTATTAGACTGAGATGTCTACTTATATCGATCCTTACACACATTATGAGTTTTTGCCACATCTATACACCTCGTCTACGTATTCTCCTATAATTAAATAAATTCTCTTCGTCGGGTCAAATTTTTATAGGCATCCCAAATATATAGTATTCACGATTCGTATTAATTTGTTTCCATGATTCGTTTTATTCAGAACCATCTCAGCACTCCTTTTTTCAACTTAGGCGCTGCATCTTTCTTCAACCTTTATTGTTTTCTAATGTCCTACATCCTTATTGGTCTTATTTAAACTACGTAGTAGTATCAAAACAATGGTCACATAACAGTAAACTTGTTAGCATAATATACTTTAGTATATTCTGGTTGGTTGGAAGACATTCCCGTCTGCCAGTAAAGCCGCTAGATCGATTGTTTTATAATGAAGTGTAAAAATAAATAAATACTATTGTGTATACAAAAAAACGGTCACTGAATACAATTTTCATTTGCAAGATTTTCTCACTATTGAGGAAGGGTGGAGATAACATAGTTTCTATTCAGTTTACCCTGGCACATGTGTTAGGCTTCTGCCATCCCCATACACTTCGTCAAGCATACTCTCCTATCATAAAGGCTTTTCACTCTTCCTTCTTTCAGAATTCGTGTGATCATGCCACGTTTTTCAAAATCTTCCAAAACTTCACGTGTCTTCTGTGTTATTTGTAAAGATAATTTTTTTGTAAATATTTTATCATTTATTTTTCAACGTGGATAAACAGTTCAGCCACGTAGGCGTTCTTTCAAATATGCAAACATTTCCATTTAAGTTATATAACATATTTAACACTTGCCTCACTGTGCTAAACAATTCCGCCAGCCACTGTCCTGGACGCTCAGCATCCAGTGAAAAAAATATGTTTTAAATTAAAGTAATGAAAAATCTGCTAGGTTATTTTTTGTAATTAGCTATATAATTATTGTATTATATAAGTCCTGGTCACTCACTATCCATCATAGGGTGGCAAGTGTTAAAGACATCAATGAAAATATAAACATATAACGCTTTTATTAATTTTGTTTCACCTTACAATGAAATTTTTCAAAAGAAATTTGATTTATTTCCAAGATTTCTAGCATTTCTCTCTCTACCAATTATAAAAATAAAGTTGGTCACATTAATCTCTTCCATAACGCTTCAAGCATCAATAAAAATGTACAAAACTGTTTCCATCCATACATCCTTCCTTATTGGGGGGAAGAAAAATGATTTTCCATCGCGAAAACAGGAATGTGGCGAATTGCTGTGTTATGTTTGAGCAAAGGGGTTGTGGATGCGGCAAAAAATAAAATTGACACATAAATCATTCGATATCGCATTCGACTAGCGACACGTGACGTTTGGAGTGCGAATCGGCGGTGACGATTAAATAATGTGGATATGCCAGAAGCGTGTGACGTTAAACGACACATCTCAAAATACAATATTACGACTTATGTACAAATATTAAGGTTTTTATATAAAAAAAAACCTTTCTTTTGTGATTCGATATATACCCGAAATATATTCGAACCGTTCAGTATCAAAATTTTCTTAGATGATGCATGATAAAATAGATGTTGAAAGTACCATAAATAATGGAGTAAAAATATGGTGGGGACGTGTGAAAATAATGATTGACGAAAGAATAACAAACCAATATACAAGTTAGAAGTGCAAGACTTACAAAAAATAAATAGTTAAAAACCTTGGCTTGATAAAGTGGAACCGATTTTGAAATGATGGAAAGTGAAAAGTTGAATTTTAGAAGATTGTGTATTACGAGATGTTTTAATGTTGAAAGGGTTAAAGTTGTGTATTTGAATATAATATTATGGATACCGTATTTTACGGACTATAAGACGCACTTTTTTTTATTTAAAATTGCCTCCAAAATTCAGGTGCGTCTTATACTCGAAATTAATATTAAAATGTCCAGTGTTTGATTTAAAATTCCCGTCAGTCTTAAAAATATACGAGTATATTCGATGCCGCGGGAAACCTATCTCTATCTGAAATGGAACAAATGGATGATGGATGAAACCCAACATGAATTCACGCCGAAGGGAGCTTTAAAACAACCTACAATCAAACAAGTGTGTCAGTGGATAAAACAGTCGTGGTCTAGAGGGAGAGAAGATATTATTGTTAAATCTTTCAAGAAGTGCAGCATAAGTAACGCTCTCGATGGCAGTGAAGACCATCTTGTATATGAAGAGGACAACGATGAAGAGGAAGAAGTAGAAGAAAGTTCAGATAACGATTTTCAGGGATTTTAAAGGTCAGTTCGGTTTTATAAACTAAGAATTTTTTTAGTCTGGCTTTGCAATCTAATAATAAAAATGGTAAAAATGTTATTTTTTTTAAATTGCCTTAAAATTAAGGTGCGTCTTATAGTCCGTAGCGTCTTATATTCCGTAAAATACGGTATCTGTTCTCTTTACCTACCTGTTAAGAAATATGGCGTGGTGATATGTTTGTGTGCTTTTTAAAACAGGATTTAAAATGAAATTACCCTTCTTAATTAAGATTGATCGTTGAATATATTAGATTTGTTGAAATTCACTTTTGTAATGCTACGATCTTGTGCAGTCCAAAGTCATTGTGAACTTAAGTGTGAAGGGAAAAGTAAATGCGACTTATTATTGAATAATGTACTGGTTGAAAAATTTAACTTTTTGAGTTGTATTTTCTCAAATTATGGAAGAGTCACGAAGAATATAGCGGTAATGTGATAGTAAAATGTTGTATTTCTCATTTTTTACATTTTTGAAGTTTGTTCCACAAAACTCTCAAAATAGTGTAATCTTTGATGTGGCAAAAGGATATATATCTTACTAGTAGGGATACTAAGATAAAAAAAAGATATGACAATATGCCACATGAAAAGTTCATTATTATTGATATACAAAAATACCTCAAATGCAAATGTACGAGTAGCACTATCAAATAGAGATTAATCGAAATTTGAAACACCATATCTACGAGAGTCGTCTAAAAAGTAAGGTTACAACATTTATTTAGGATCGAAAAATGCTTATATTTAATTGAAATTCACAGGATACTTCACAAATATATTAAACTATTTTTCAACGCAATCGCCGTCGAGATCGAGACATTTCTGTAGTCGGGGCACCAGCTTTTGTATACCAGTGTCATAGACCTCCGCCGCCGCCACTTCTTCACAGTTTCCTCGACCTCCTGATCGTTGGAAAATTGTTGAGGTACAGTGACACACCCACGTCTTATCCCCCGTTATGATAGAGTCTAGAAAAGCTTCTCCTTCCTGTGCAAAACGATCCAAAAATTCACGCGCGGCGGTCACGCGATTTTGACGGTGCTCCGGTGTGAGCATTCTGGGCACCCATCTTGCACCACACAACTTCTTGTAACCAAGTTTTTCTGACACAATATTACCAAGAAGACTTCGAGAAATGTCATGAAATTCTTCGTGAAGGACGTCTAGCATCACACGGCGGTCATTTTGCACTTGTTCTCCAATTTTTTGCACAAATTCGTCAAAAATCACTGCCTTGCCTCGTCGTGAGTATCATTATAGCCTTCTCTAAACAACCTAACCCACTTTGTGACATGTTGTCGAATCATCACATCACTATCATAAACCTCCACGAGCTTTCGATGGATATTCGCGGCGGTATTGTTCTGCAAAGTCAAAAAATGGATGACCGTGCGGGTCTCGCACGGGTGAGAAGTGGTGGGAGCCCGCGACGACCCCTCCATCGGAAGAATTTTCGTGTAACTGAACAAAATAGCCGACATACATGCGGAAGCAAACAAACTGACCGTTAGGATTCCCCCTACACGCCAAGTGCGCCAACTTTGAAACAAAAAATTTCCCCCGGCCTCAGGAGCCCTTGTAACCTTAGTTTCTGGATGACCCTCGTATGTTATAGATATGGTAATTTCATTTAATTTGATATGTAATGCTCAAAATTTGATAAAATAATATCTGGAAACTTTGTTTTTGCTCTCCTGTAAAATTGTGTCTGAGTGAGTTATAACCTATTGCCATCACACTACTGATAGAATGCCCTGTAGCCATAGGCAACAAAGTCAATGGGGCACTAAAATATATATACTTGAACTGGAGAGTATTAAAATCTTTTAAGATGATAATCCACGAAAGTATTTTAGTACCATCTTTAATTTAAAGATAAGAAACTTGAGTATGGAAAAATACTGAAAGTTGCTGAATAAAGGCTTTAATGTGTCCACTGAAAAGTATACATAAGGTGCTACTGTATGATATAATAAGAAATTAAATTATTTGGGGTGAACTTAAGGCTGATGTATTGAACACGGTGAAGAAGATTACTCTAAGATGGTTTAAGGTAATTAAACGGATGACTGAAGAAAGAATAACAAAACAAATATATTGCGCAAATGTGTGAACGGCGTGATAGAGAAAGATAAAGGAAAGTATGGTTTGATTAAATTAGTGATATTATGAAAACAGGAAATTTAAAATGCTAAAGAAATCGAAAGAGTTGTGAAAGAAGGTGTTCGAATGTAGAAGAGATGAAGGATATGTTCCCAAATAGAAAAGCCTGGTGCTCTGTCCTCCCGACAGGGAAATGGCGTAATGTTAACTATGTACGAGGTATGTACGTGATTTGGCGTTTCAAGTTTTATATGAGTAAAACATTGTAATAATAATTGTATATATCATTCAGCCAGAAGACTCATTTTGCAATAGTGTGAGTAACACTCTCTGTATTACACAATTTATGTAGTGGTAATGGTTTTAGAATGCCACACGATTCATTCGCTCAGAGCGCACGTTTGTTTTGTTGTTAAAATACTCGGTGATTAGAAAAACACTACCATGTCGAAATTACGAGTGCGATTTTTGTCTAATATAATGTATAATTCAAAATTTTTCGAAATACTTAGAATGTACTTTATTATAACTTCAAGTTTTCTAGAATTTAGTGTAACTTAATCCACTATTATTTTAAAACTTTATTATTTGGCATTGAAATTATGATACGTGTACATTAATATGTTAAATAATCTTACATTCCTATTATTTTTATATTCAATCTAATTAAAGCTGACGAATGTTTTAAATTTATAATACTTCTACTTATATTTATTTTCAATCCTGAAATATTTCATTGTTGTTATTTAATGTTTCCTAGAATCTGCCACGCCTAAACAATTACTATGTGAAATAAACTTACTTTCATTTTATTTTTATAATTATTACAATTTAAGCTGACAACATTTTTGATTTACAAAACGTGTGTGTTCATTTCAATGTTTGAATGTAAAATATTATTTTTGTATTTTTTTGCTTTTTCACTTCATTAAAAAAGTAAATTGACAAGTTTTTGTAAACGCACTGTTACTCACACTATTGCATAATTAGTATTCTGGCTGAATGATATATACGCGATATAAGGAGCAGGAATGTAACAAGTTAAGGAACTTGTGATATATTAGAAAGTATATTTTTGATACAATAATTTATTAATTTTCTCTATACAAGCTTAGCCCAATGACGTTAAAAATACAAAAATTGTTAAAATTTAAAAAAAAATTATACATATGTATTCACACATATTATGTACACATACAAAAACATATATTCAGATGTTTAAAGTCATGTTTCAGCAGGGAACAAAGGTAACGGTGCACTAAAAATTTTGTACTAGCCAACAAAACAATTGCCAAATCATCAGAAAATATTGTGGTATGTTAGTGCCTACATTGATGCATGGAAGCGAAACCTGAATATTAAACAATAGCTATAAGAAAGGAACAAATGCGTGTTTCGCAAAGAAAACATAAAATTATAATGTAACTATGATAGTGAAATCAACAACAGGATTAAAGATACTACAATACTTTGTATGAGTCGGATGTTTTAAGATTGTCAAGAAAGGAACGGTGAAATGGTTAGAATATTGTAATTTATTTTTAACAAACACTGTTTATTCCACTTTTTTATGACGGTATAACCCTACCGGTTTCAAGGCTTTCACCTCATCTTCAGGGGAGCGCAAAGTCTTGTCTTGTTTGCGCTCCAGTCTTGTTTGCGCTCCCCTGAAGATGAGGTGAAAGCCTTGAAACCGGTAGGGTTATACCGTCATAAAAAAGTGGAATAAACAGTGTTTGTTAAAAATAAATTACAATGTCTTTAAACCTCCACAACGTTAATGCCTTAACTATAAACAACATGGTTAGAATATATTGAAAAAAATTGTTCTGAAAGAATTATTGTACAAAAAATATATTTAATTTCTGTTATGAATAGTGTACAAGGAAGGATAAAGTTGGGGAATTTTTGTTATGAATAGTGTGCAAGGAAGGATAAAGTTGGGGAAATTTTGTCATGAATAGTGTGCAAGGAAGGATAAAGTTGGGGAAATTTTGTTATGAATAGTGTGCAAGGAAGGATAAAGTTGGGGAAATTTTGTTATGAAGAGTGTGCAAGGAAGGATAAAGTTGAGGAAATTTTGTTATGAATTGTGTAAAAGGAAGGACAAAGTTGGGGAAATTTTGTTATGAATAGTGTGCAAGGAAGGATAACGTTGGGGAAATTTTGTTATGAATAGTGTGCAAGGAAGGATAAAGTAGGGGAAATTTTGTTATGAATAGTGTGCAAGGAAGGATAAAGTTGGGGAAATTTTGTTATGAATAGTGTGCAAGGAAGGATAAAGTTGGGGAAATTTTGTTATGAAGAGTGTGCAAGGAAGGATAAAGTTGAGGAAATTTTGTTATGAATAGTGTAAAAGGAAGGACAAAGTTGGGGAAATTTTGTTATGAATAGTGTGCAAGGAAGGATAACGTTGGGGAAATTTTGTTATGAATAGTGTGCAAGGAAGGATAAAGTTGGGGAAATTTTGAATAAAAAAAAGGCAAAAAGCATGTGAAATAGAAGAACTTGTATGACTAGATGTATGGTGTGGATTATATAAAGGTTTTTTCGTGTATATTAAATGTGGAGATCCTAAACCATTCGAGATGGATGAAACGATGTAGCGATGGAATTTATTTATTTTATTTTCATTCTTTTGTATGTATAGCACAACTGGTAGACTTGTGTATTGCTACAATGCAATATCTTCCAAACAACCAGATCATCTTGAAAACATTTAATAATTTTAGTTCATGACAAATTTTATAAAAAAAATATACTTTTCAATTCAAATAAACAAAACCATTTTCGTTGACAGGTAATTTGAATAAATAATATTTTTTTGTGGCGAAATATTTTTGAAACATTAAAGCGAAACTTTTATGTATGTACTCGTATATTACAAAAAAAGGTAAAATAGAAATTTTTCTCTGGAAAATCTGACAGATTAATATCTCACAAATACTAGGCGTATCCAGAAAGTAAGTGTACTGAGGCTCTCACGACCGAATGGATTTTATTTTCGACATGTTGGCTACACTTCCGTGTAGCCTGACCCTTGCCCTCCGCAACGAGACCGGTTCGAGGTCAGTACGTTGAGAAGTGTCGACGCGACAACACGTTTTGTAAAAAATGTCAATCCAATCTCCCGCCAAGTGCAAAATAAATAATGCCGGGCAAGAGTTTTTGAGGCGCTGCAAACTCCATGGAGATGAATTTCTCCGCTCCATCGTTACTGGAGATGAAACTTGGGCTGCACACTACACGCCTGAAACCAAAAGGCAGTCTCAACAGTGGCGTCACACCTCTTCATCCTCCGCCAAAAAGTTCAAAACCACAATTTCAGCCAAGAAAATCATGGCATCCGTGTTTTGGGACTGTCAAGGCATAATTTTAATTGAATATATGCCTCAAGGGGAGACCATCAACTCTTCAAGATACTGTGAGACCCTAAAAAAATTGCGGAGGGCGATTCAGAACAAGAGGAGAGACATGCTGACAAAAGGGAGTCTGCCTGCTGCACGACGATGTCAGACCACACACGGCCAACGCCACGAAGGAACTGCTCGCCTCGTTTAAATGGGAAGTCCTGAACGATCCCGCGCATTCCCCTGACCTAGCACCTTCAGATTACTATCTCTTTACCTCCCTGAAGCTGCACATGGGTGGAAAAAGGTTTTCAACCGACGAGGAGGTAAAGGAGGAGGTGGAGAAGTGGACGGAGGGGTTGGCGGGAAACTACTTCGAGGAAGGCATCAAAAAGTTGATACCCCGCTTCACCACCTGCATTTAGAGGAATGGCGATTATGTCGAAAAATAGCTTACATATGTACTACGGTAACCACTTAATTTTTTTGTTTAAATAAAAAAAATTGTAACCTACAAAAATTCAGTACACTTACTTTCTGGATATGCCTCGTATATCGAAACTAATTAAATATTTAAACTGACAGAGATATCAAGTACGTTGAAAAAGCTATTTCAAATTTAAATATATTTGTCCTATCTTTTAAGAAAATTTTGTGTATTAAACATTTTTTTTTATTCTTAGAATAATACATTCATATATTAAAACAATGTTGCCTACCTCAAATATATTTTTTTAAATTTCTACGCATAAAAAATTCTTTTTATAAGGTTTGATATTGAATGCACTCAGGCGGATAGCTGATGAAATTTGATTATTGGTTTAGTGGTTGAATCATCCCCTAACGATGCGGGTAGAACGTGAAGATTTTGACGTCAAATAAAGTACACAAAAAATATTAAAGATTTTAATCAAAAAATGATGATAAGAAGTTTTTTTGTGGTTGTCACATGTTTTTTGTGGTTGTCACATGTTTTTAGAGTTATAAATTAGTGGCTGTTATAAACGGTTGTTTTTTTGGGTGTGATAGGATTGGTTTTTGAAATAAGACACATATAAATTATTTAAATGGTCCTATTGAATTCAATTGATAGGTTGTTTAATGACTATTATTGTTTGAAGATAATTTCATTCATATGTTCACCGTGGCTGGCTCTTATATGTACCTTAACCGATCAGTCCAATTTTGGACCACTTTTTCAAGCATTTGGGGCCGTATATCGCCAATAACTCGTATTATATTGTCTTCTAATGCCTCAATTGAGTCCAGCATAGACTAGCGACTTCACGTATCCTTGAAGGAAATAATCTAAGGGCGTTAAATCGCAGGATCTTGGTGACCTATTGACAGGTCCATTTCGCGAAATTATGTTATCAGCAAAAGTTTCTTTCAGTAAATTGATTGTAACGATTGCTGTGCGGAATGTAGCGCCGTCGTCTTGAAACCACATTTCCTCCACATCCATGTCATTCAATTGGGGAATGAAAAAGTCCGTAATCATGGCTCTATAGTGATTTCCATTGACTGAAATGTTCTGGGCCGTTTCATTTTTAAAGAAATAAGGACCGATGATCCCATCAGCCCACAATGCACACCAAACAGTACATTTTTGTGAATATAATGGCTGTTCGATAATCTCATGTAGGTTCTAATCCCCCCAAATGCGGCAATTTTGTTTATTAGCATATCGGTTGATCCAAAAATATGCTTCATCATAGGACAAAATTTTCCGGTAAAACAGCGGATTATCTTGCAGTTAATTTTCGGTCCTTATTGGTCCAATTCTTGGTCTAACAAACAGTAGACGGACAGAGGCCAACTTATTGTGAACGGCGGCGAATAGACAAATTTGGATGTTCTTCAATACTGTCTTCAACGGACGCAATAGCTTCTTCCGTACGCACCCTTCTTTGTCGGTAAAGAGGCTCAACATCCATTAGAGTGCATTGTGTTTGAAATTTATTCACTATACGACGAATCGCTGTCTCAGATGGTCTATTACGTAAGCCAAAAAAAATTCGACGTACTCTTTGAGTTTGGACAATCGAACGCTGATTTTCGAAGTATGCCACAATAATATCGTAGCGTTGTTGCGGTGTATGATGAATTGTCAAAGTAAAAATGGCAATGACAGCTTGACAACTGGCGCCCCTACCGAGAGATATAGGAATCTTAAATCCTTTCCCCCTTAAAAAAACATCCTGTATATATAAAAACTGTTGAGAAAAATAACGTTATAAAAATATGATGGGTGTAAAGACAATTTGTTTATGGAAGAGTATCTCTCAAAGATTCTCACTAAAAATGCTGTCGGAAAAGGATTTGGCTTGAAACGAAAATTGATTTTGTCAAAGCATAGAAATCGAGTGCTGAAAGATAATTTAAGGCACAATATGACTGAATAAAGAGTCTCGTTAAGGATCTGAAAACAAATCGGGATGGCAAATACAGCTATGACACGTCTAACTGAGATATGAACTAATCGATCTATACTTAAAATAACCCAAATCCATATGATTAAGTCGCTAATATTCTCCATAGCACTGTATGAAGTGGAAACATGGACGATGATAAAAAAAAGGAAACAAACATGATACATGCCTTCGATATGTCGTGTTGTAGGCGAATGTTCCGTTTTCTATGAACCACAAGGCGAATAAACGTCTCTATACTTCAAGAATTGGAGATTACCGAAAGACTTTCGACAGCTGAAAAAGGATCATAGCGTATTCTGGTCATGTTTTTAGAAAGAATGATAAAAATACTGAAAAAGTTGGTGATCACGAGGACAACTGAGGGAATGCGAGCAAGGGAAAAGTGTCCTGTGAGAAACGATCAAATAAATGAATAAAAAGCAAATAAAGGAATTAAATCTTTATGCGCCACATTCAACATGGTCTAATCAATAGCTCCTGGTATTGGGCCATGTTGCGGCCATGAGGACTATAACACTCAGCAATGGGCACACGATGAATAAGAAGATAGACTCATTGATTTTTTCAATAAAAAAATCTTTTCAGAATTTCGAGACATCAATTCCCAAGTCAACAATTTCGTATCAAAAATTCTCTCGGAATTATTCTAACAAGTACTGAAATAAAATATTCCTATCAAAACAGCTGAGTATGAAATATATATTTTGTCCCTTATGCTACCCTTCCTTCTTGGCAGACAGAAGGGATGAGAAGTGAAGATTGCGGGGAGAACCAGGATCCAACTGAGTATATGAATTATTCTTGTGACGGACACATGTCAGCTGTAATAAGTCAAAAGCTGGCAAGAGAAAATCAGGTAAACATGAAAGTTCTTCTTTTTTAGTCACCTAGTGATTTTCATATTCTTTATTATGTTTATACTGATATAGAAAACACTTATGTAAATTTTTACTCTTTCTAAAAATCATAAAAATAAATTTACGTTTAGCTGTTACGTTAAAAAATAACGTGATTCAAACGTATACCTTGGACGACCACAGATGCCTAATAGGTCAGATTCTAGTTTAAGTTAGATCGCAGATGATAAATAAATGGATTTCAGTCTAGTTTCATTTAAGACCTCCTTAACATTTTTCTAGTTGGTCGAAAGAGATTGGCACCTGGCAATAATTCCACGAGGCTGTATTGTATACAATAGAAATGTAAAACAAAACAATACTCTATCATGTTTTTATTAGTTTTTAATTCAATTATTAAATCAACTTAAACAATTGCATCATGGTTGATTTATTGATTAGTATGACGCCTCTTCTTCTTCTACTTCTCAGTGTCATGTCAGGTCCTCCCAACGTTGAATATCACCTAAGAGTAGGTATCATTTTCCCCGGCAGCCCGAAAAAGATCCCCAACGCTCCTAATACCAGTCCAATCGCGTATATTGCGGAGCCAGGAGATTTTCCTCCTGCCACCACCTCTTCGACCCTCTATTTTGCCTTGGATGATCAGGTGCAGTAATTTATACTTTTCTCCTCGAAGTACATGACCCAAATAGGACACCTTTTGGATTTTAATATTAGTCAGCAACTCTCTATCAACTTAAGCTTTTTGAAGAACCCTTGTGTTGCTGACCATGTCCGTCCAGGGTATCCGTAGCATTCTCCTGTGCATCCACATTTCGAATGCTTTCAATCGGTTCATACTACCAACTTTGAGGGTCCATGATTCTACTCCATGTAATAACACTGACCAAACGTAGCTTTTGACTAACCATTTAACTAACGCCTCTTAACGTACCAGAATTTAAGATGCAGACATATTAAAGACGTGATTAGTTGTCTTCAACCCCTAAAATCAATCCTTCAAGGCTAAGAGCTACTGGAGTGAGTCCGGAACTTGCAGTTCATCATCATACGAGTGTCAAATCTAGTACGAGGAGAATAGTTACCAGAAAAACTCTTTTACCTGTGTGCTACCTTTTTTTAATTTTTGTTTTTTAGGTACCATCGGAATCGAGCCCAACACCACACGAAAAAATAACAATCCTCGCACAAGTTTAGTTCGTACAAGTACATTTACCAGACTGAAATCCTTTTTATCACAAATTTATTTATACAAAGCCTGAAAAAAATCGAATCTATTTTTCTATCATCATTATTTGTGTATTATGAAGCAATTTTTATATTTTTTCAATATACGTAAATCGTTTTTTTTTTTTATTTTTAACTAACAGATTAAGTTACAATCTTATTGAAACATGAATTTACAGTATATGAAAACAAATAACCCCTTTGACACATTATCATCACACTTCTTTTTTGAGAGTATAAAAATGTTAATGGGGCTTCACTACACCCACAACTGGCTGCAGAAAAAGAAGCTAAACGTGTTTTTTTATCCTTTTTTCTTAGTCCTGAAAAATAGACGCCAAGTGGCGGACGGCGTTTGAGTATGACACAAGAGCCTGGGGCTTTTTTACGTGAATATAAATATGATTTCAACTATTTTTCTGAGGGTAATACATCAACTTTAGCTTTAAATGTTGGTGAAGTTGACTATTTTTCGAGGCATATTTCATCATTCGTTCGTCTTTTTTTTTCATATACATACATAAAAGAAAATTCATACATTTTACTTATGTAGGTATAATGTATGAACTACTGCGGGATTTATTGTTAAAAATCAACATTATATTTTGGATTGACTGATAGAATATTCTTTAATATTACGTTTGGTTTGGTATTAAAAAGTTTGTTATAATTACTTAATGTTCATATAACATAGATACATCTGTAGGATACCTACCTAAATAAATAAATAAATAAATAATTGTCAAAATAAATAAGTGAATTGTTAAACATAATTAAATTAAATTAATTATTGTTGAAATGGTAAACATACAGGGTCAATGACCGGTGAAGTATTCATAGAATGTTACACGCTAAGAACAACAATAATGTTTACTATTTTTATAGTATCTGCGATTTGTCTAGCCATCTCAAAATACAAATAAATAAGCTACCGCCAAATTCACGCGCCAGAGTAAGACAGAACATGTA
Source organism: Odontocerum albicorne (assembly GCA_949825065.1). Lineage (NCBI taxonomy): Eukaryota > Metazoa > Arthropoda > Insecta > Trichoptera > Odontoceridae > Odontocerum > Odontocerum albicorne. The sequence continues at coordinate 3,779,856 of OX463844.1, read as the reverse complement.
GCGCGAACTGGCTCACTCATTTGTATAAATTACTCGCGCGCCGAGAAATAAACATATTAGTATTGTCATTCACTCAGCTGTCAAGACTTGTATTATTTACCCGCTGTCACTTTCATTTCTTATCCGCATTCCTGAGTATTTATAAATAAACAAATATAAATCAAAATCATCACGACATATCAAGACAAGCAACACGCTATATTGATGACCCTGAACAAAAGGGAACGCAGAATTCAACTAAAACGAAGATAGCGATGTCGATATCAACATCATCAGCACATCCTAATAGGATACATGCTACATAGATAACGACCATCGCTATACATCTTTTTAAAAAATATATAAAACTTTATCATTTTATCAGTGTCAACAAACGATCAAAATTAAATACATATTATTTATTTACACATAAAAGGAAATTTTATAACGACGTAATTTATGAAATAAACAACAGGTTATTTAAACTTGACACACCAATTGGATGGATTTGGGTTTGTTGTCTTTAATTTGTGGTGTCCCCAGTAAACTAGGATTTGTCCTGTATCTTACTGAGGATATACACGGTCTGTCCAACGGGAAAGGTGATTGATTGTATTTTTGCGTAATCACCAGCGCCATCTGTGGATGAATTAATTAGTTAACTAGCGACACATTTCAATTATCTTCCGTAAAAGTTTCAAAGCGCTGTTTATTCGCAATGACGTAACAATTGACAGTACCTCGTTCGGAAAAGGAACAATGAAGCAGCCTGCCAACCATTAAATTTTATTTAAATTGGTAAAAGGCAACAGAAACTTTTAAAGTGATTCAAATTGTTTATGGTAGTGAAGCAATGAGTCGAAAGAACATTTTTAAATGGAAATAAAGAATTCGTGATGGTAGAGACATCATTGAAGATGATCCACGGCCTGGACCATCATTGATAGTTCCAATTGAAGAAAATGTTAAAAAATTGGTTGACATTCTTTGAAATAGTCGTTGTGTGTCTACTAGGCTTATCTAAAAGCTCACTGGAATTCCTAAATCCACTGTCCGTCTCATTTTAACGGAAAATTTGGGCAAACGAAAGCTCACACATTGACTGACGACCTAAAAGTTTGCAGAGTGGAGCACTGCAGAGACATGAAAAGAGTGGCTGATATGGATCCAGACTTCATTTCAAGCATTGTAACAGGTGATGAAACATAGTGCTTTCAGTATGAGTCACTTACAAAGTGCCAGAGCTCGAAATCTAAAGGTCCACAATCTCCGAAACCGAAAAAAATGCATATGCAAAAGAGACGAATCAAGACTGCTCGCCATTTTCCTTGATTACAAAGTAATTATCCATAAGTCATTCCCACTAGAAGGCCAAATGGTGAACGCTGGTGTGTACTTGAGTGTTTTAAATCGTTTATGGGCCCTTTTTCTCCGAGTTCGACCCAAATACCGGGAACAAGGGGCTTGGTCTTTGTTGCACGAAAATGCACTGGCGCACAAAAGCAATATTGTACCTGATTTCTTGGCCAAAAAAGATTGTTCAGTACCCCGTGTATTCATCTGATTTGGCTCCATATAACTTCTCATTATTCTTGAAACTGAAATTGGCGATGAAAAGAAAGCGTTCCAACACGATTTCAAACATCTAGAAGGCTTCGACCGCGATATTGGAGGCAATCGCAAAGCATGAATTTCTGGATTGCTTCAGAAAATTTTACAACCGATTCCAGTATTGCATTGACTCACAAGGAGTGTATTTTGAGTAAAAGGTAATGTAAACTAAAAATAAATAATTTCTTGAATTTCACTTCCCGTCAGTCACCTTTCGTATTGGGCAGATAGTGTTTAAGATGCAAAAATAAGTTGATGTTTTTTTCCTTCCAATTATTGATTACAAAATGCCTCGTTGCAAACTTTCATCAACTTGATAAACAGTGAGACACAATTATATGAATGTATCACGTAAGTCAAACCCCGTATACTTTATCATTCCAGACACACCCTTAAGTCCATCTTACAATTTCCCACACATTACACTCGAATAAACCTTTGCTTATCATCCCTCCTGCAAGCCCACGCACTCAAACTCCTGTCGCAATAACAACCACGCTCCGATCCAGTGCCTAAAAAAACGAAAAAGATCTTATTAAAATAGCAATCACGTAAACTTTATAACATATTACGTAAAAATTTAATATCAACAACTAAACAGAAAAAAACTTCTGACTATAGGACATAATTAAAACGAAAAAAAAAAACAAGTTTGTACAAAATAACTTTATAATGTAACGCAAAATCACTATGTCAACAATTGAATAGGTGCCGCGAATAAGGTGGTAACTAACAAAACTTGTATTTTACAGTATTCAAGAAAAACAATCTGTTTTTATTAAGTGTCGATATTTTAATAGTTTTTTTTAAATGAAAAGATATATTTTCATAAACATGCTTTATTTAAATTCGCGAATGCAGTTACAACGTTATTCCACAACTCTTATATAAAACAAACAAGTTGTGTTGTCACAACTTTTATATGAAAAATCAATCATGTACGTTAGTTGCCACGTTATTCCACTAACCTCTTCTGATCTTATTTTACTCGTTACTTCTTTGCCTTTTCTGGCTTTATAGGATTGTCTGCTTTTTCTCAGTTTCTTCCGTTTATTATCTGACCATTCTGCAGCCCTTGCTTGTAGTTTTTTACCGAAATTAAGTTTATTGTCTACACTAGCAGAGTGAACGACGGGCGTCTCTCCAGACATGTTGATACTTAAAACCACGTTATTCCACTGAGCGCGCGCAAAAATCCAACGGCAATGTTGGCTTATCAATAGAAACAAAAGATATAGAAAATATATAGAGGGGACGAAGGGCGTAACTACATAGCACGTTATTTTACAAAAAATGGATTTTGAAAATATGCTAGTTACTACCTCATTCGTGGCACGCATTCAATTCTTAAATTATTTCTTGCTGCCTATGGTGTATTTTATGGAGTTTTATCAGACTTTTTTCTTTCAAAATATTTGGTTTGAATGCATTTCGTTAACCTTTGTGGCTTAATTGATAGGACGCCTGGCTTCCAGCTCGAGGTTTATTGATTCAGTTTCCGTTGATTTCTACATTTAAAAAAAATGGTTCCAATCTAGTTTTCACTCGAGACCTCTTCATCTTTGGTTGGCTGGAAGATATTGCCTGATGTTAGTAAACCAACCAGGTAGTATTGCAGGTATACAATGAAAGTTAATGTTATGATTATATAACTGATAAACCTTGTAAAATATTTTTTAATTCATTGATCTATTGTACATAATTGATGCTAAACGTTGGTGTGGCCTGAATTATGGCAAAGTGTGAGAGATTTATAAAAGACTGAGTAAAACATATCTAAAGGTAAATTTGTTCATGAAAAATTCAGGTATGATGAATTTTTTTGTGAATATACAATAGTTTAATATAATTTAACATAAAATGTCATGAAAATATTATAGTTGAGCTTTCAAATTTTAAAGTCCAATGACTCGGACATTATAACTGAAAAATACGAAATACCTTAATAAAAGATAAGATATCTTACAACCTTTTTTTTTAAATAAAGAACAATAATAAATTATATCTAAATGTCATACATTAGATGTTAACATAAGTTGTGTCCGTTTTTTTCCAAATTAAAAATAAGCACCAAAAGTAAAACAAAATGGTAAAGGTTATACGTCGTTCGAAAGAAAATTTTCTGTTCTACAAGATATTGTGTTTGCTTTTACATTACATATATTATTTTATTTGATATCAAGCCTTCAACATGGAATGTCAAGTAGATGAAAGTGAGCATTTTCGACACTTCTTTCTGTTCGCATCAATCGAGGGAATAAAGCTACCAAAGCTGCTCGCGATATTTGCGAAGTGTACGGTGAATATGCTATGAATGAAATGATAGCTCGTCGATGGTTTTTGCGTTTCAAAGACGGTAATTTCGACCTGAAAGACATGGAGCGTTCCGGACGACCAGTGGACTTCGATGAGGACCGCTAAAACCATATTATTCACGAAGATCCCCTTAAAACCACCGTAGAATTGGCTGAACAGATGAATTGTAGTCACACGATTGTATACTGCCATCTTAAATCAATGGGAAAAGTCCAGAAGTTCAGCGTTTGGGTTCCACATGTTTTGAATGAAAACAACAAAAATCAATTGTCGAACGTTGAAAGAAATTTTCTTTCGAATGACGTATAACTTTTACCATTTTGTTTTGCTTTTGGTGCTCATTTTTAATTTGGAAAAAAACGGACACAACTTATGTTAACACCCAATAAAATATAAACTTTCAAACGTTCCCTATATCAATGATTTAGGAAAACTTAATCATCACGTGACCAAAATTACTTAAGTCATGTGATAGTCAAGTTTACTTTTATTAAATGTTTAATGTCAAAGTTACCCCCATGGAAATCAGGGACATCATCAAGAGGAATACAGAAATTAAGAGAATAGAAGAGTCAAACTGAATGTGGAGAGCGGGTGGACGAGAATAGTAGAAGAGGGTCAAATTATGCAATAGAAAGAATCAATCTGAAGGTAATCATGATTAGAATGAAAATATATAAATTTGATTTGGTTTTCTTAGAAAATGACTTCTTATGCTGGATTTCAAACAAGAAAATGTCAAAAAGATTACTTAATACGCTTATAAAATCCTCGTATATGTATACCATATACCTATGATAAAAATTCTGAAAAATAAAAGAAAAATATACATATCTAATACTGTTTTAATACTTAGATGCATGCATGCCATTACACTACCTGCCATTTGTGGTACACAGAGAAGACAGGTCTCCATATCTTTTTATCCATGCACCCAGGTCTCGCTTAATCCACGGCTTCTGATTCTCATACTTATAAATAAATAAATAAATATAGGTTTATTGATAGCAACATAGTATGTACATAATACATTTAAATATACTTCAAGAACACATAAATTGCAGAGAATACATTAAAGACAGAAGTTATCAAATGGTCTGGGCTCATCTAATAACATCCCCCCGGCCAAGAGACACCCCACCAATATAGGGTGAGCCAAGCCACGGGGACACAAGATGTTTTTCAGCCCACATCCTTGCACATGTAGAATAAGAAGAAGGGAAAAAATGCAAAAAATAAATAGATGGCAGAAAAATAAACAAATCCACAAATATCATCATCATCATCATCAATGGCGCTACAGCCCATTGTGGGCCCCGGCCTCCTCCAGCAGTCGCTGCCATTCCCCCCTAATTCGGGGTCAGTCCGGCTTCTTTTGCTTTTGGTTTCATAATCGTGTGGATTCAGATAGACAGGTGATTAACAAATATCGCCTCAGATTAATTCAAACAAACAAATAAAGGTTCCTTGACAGCAACACAATGTGTACATATGCATATATAGTAAATTACATATGATACATCTCAAAATAAACTGCAGAAAATACATTTAAGAGAGAAGACATTAAAAGGTCCGGGTTCATCCCACAAACATTCCCCCGGCCGAGATACACCCCACTAATGTAGGGTGAGCCAAATCGCAAGGACATCGGGGGGGGCTTTCAGCCCACACCCCCGTATAACTAGATTTAAAAAAAAATTATATATACGGCAAAAAACAAAATAAAAAGTAAACCCACATAATATACCTCAGGTTAACTGTCAGCAAAAACGAAAAAAAGAAAAGCCTCAGAGGAGTCCAAATTTTATAAAAGTAAAATGACAAACTTCTTACTTTTCTCAAAGTTAATTTCTCCATCTTTCTCTTACCTCTACTCGGTTTACTTCTTTCTTTTTTCTACTCGGTTTACTTATTCCGCAATCTTCATCCTCCATTATTTTTGACGTCTTTCACAACTCATTCTCTCAAGATAGTTAAACCATCACGAAATTTGTATCTTAATTCTACTTGTACAATTAATCTATGGCAAACGGTTTTTCTTTATCCAATCATTTTTTTACTATATCAAACATTTTATATTTTAGATATTCTACGCAATGCACGCATTGCTTTAATAATGAATAAAATGTTGAACGTTGCTTATAAAATCACCAACGTTTTCATCATGAGATAAATAAAAAGCGGTCATTATTCTTTATTACCATCAGTGTATGTACTTGAAATGTGCCAAAGTAAACATTGATATCTCTTGCAAGCTTAATGAATTTCCCTGCAGCCAGATTTATCATGGACCCTGGATGCACACTAAGTGTCTAATATAAATGGATAAGGGTTGTTTCCTTAAGCGAGCAAACGCCCCTAAGCTGCATGCCTCAATCCTACTTAAGAACTAATCAATTTATTTCCTGTGCACATCCTGCGAATCCTCCGAGTCAAATGCAAAGGGTAAACTTGGATGAGATTGAAGAAAATAGTACCACGATTTAAACGACCATGGACTTAAGAAACAAATTAAAATAAAGAATTGAGACTTATATTTAGGAGTGTATTTACCAAAAGCATCCATTTTACACTGTACAAGATTTGAAATATTTGCGAAAACAAAGCATTGTGCAATTTATTTTTTAAATAAAACGTTTATAAATACATATGTATTAGGTGTTAACATAAGTTGTGTCCGTTTTTTGCCAAATTAAAAATGAGCACCAAAAGTAAAACAAAATGGTAAAGGTTATACGTCATTCGAAAGAAAATTTTCTACTCTACAAGATATTGTGCTTTTACGTTACATATATTATTTTATTTGATTACAAGCTTTCAAAATGGATGTCAAGTAGACGAAAGTGAGCATTTTCGACACCTCCTTCTGTTCGCGTTCAATCGAGAAAATAAAGCTGCTCACGAAATTTGCGAAGTGTACGGTGAAGATGTTATGAATAAAATGACAGCTCGTCGATGGTTTTTGCGTTTCAAAAACGGTAATTTCGACCTGAAAGACATGGAGCGTTCCGGACGACCAGTAGACTTCGATGAGGACCGCTTAAACCATATTATTCATGTAGATTCCCTTCAAACCACCGTAGCTGGCTGAGCAGATGAATTCGTCTACTTGACATTCCATTGTGAAGGCTTGTAATCAAATAAAGTAATACATTTAACGTAAAATCAAACACAATATCTTGTAGAGCAGAAAATTTTCTTTCGAATAACGTATAACCTTTACCATTTTGTTTTACTTTTTGTGCTCATTTTTAATTTGGAAAAAAACCGACGCAACTTATGTTAACACCCAATATAATCAAGTCTCTTGCGGGGTTTTCAGAAAGAACAGAAAATTTTATCTACCCAAGAACACAATTTAGCACACATATTTAAAAACATTAAATTCAATAAGAATGTCAAATTATTTATTGATAAAACAATCTAGTTTTTAAACCATAATGATGCATTATTGAAAAATATGCAAACTTATTAAGAAATCATAATAAGTAACTATTTTTCAGTTCCTTTTAATACTGTAGTTAAAAAGCTCACTGTTGTTTTAAAATTTCCAATTGCTGGAAGTATTTATGTGGTTCTGATATATTAAAATATATATTGATCTTCAACAAATAAGAAATTGACCCTTCACCTGAATATGTGCTTTATATTTTAGATACGTTACGAAGCCTGCTGCTAATCTGTTATTGAAAAATAATGTTTTGCTTCAAGATTTTTTTGCCGCGTCAATTAACAATTGAACTTATTTTTTCTGGTTCTTACTTAATCACAAATCCAATTGTTTTTATTTGCTATACTTTTTTTTTAAATATTTAATTAAACATAATCTCGAAGATACTTCGTTTCGTTTGAAAATTTATGTGGTATCTAATGACGTCGTGGTTGGTATCTATCAGTGATTTTCATCCATCCACTAAGATTTTCATCTATTTGTTTACTGAGGGGACAGAGATACCAAAAAACGTTCAAATCGAAAAAGTATTGTAACTGCGTTGTATTGATTTTTTTAACACTTTTATTGCAAATACAATCTGGGTTTATTGCCAATCGGCAATCTCTTCCAACCAATTAAACAAAAGTAAATGAAGCAAACTACAATACATGGTTGCATAAATCATTCAAATGACTATCGATCCCCACGAAATCCATAAACACATACGTAAGCATATGCCCACAAACCCCACAAAGACGGACAATCACCCGAACATTATTTTTCATATGAAGTGAGATATCATCATTGATTCATGTTCTTCAAAGAAGTATTCTGCAAATAATAAGCTTTTTCAATAGTGCACGTTTCGACAAACAAATGACAAATTTACTATTCCAAATTTACAAACATACACAGAAAATTTTAAATACAAAAAAAGGCGAATGTGTCGTAATCACATATCAAAAATTCTTCAAAATATATCTTTAAAGTTCATTCTTCCCTGCTAAGTTTTCTATAATTTCTTGGTAAATATGTATCATAACGCAGAAAACTTTCTAAATATATAACACTGTCGGAAATTTATTTTCTAAAGTGGTTTCGATTCTATTTTTTAACTATTTCATAACCATTTATTTAAAAAAATCGTCATTTTAATCAATTTGAATATTCGGTTCAATTCCCTAATTGTGTTAAATTGAGTTTACTTGCCAAATTGCGATGTGTAAAGTTGCCACTTGACATAATTATTTTAAAATATGGAAATATATATTTTTTAATTTGTCAAAATGTTAGTTTAATTTAATCTATTTATATTGATAATCAAAGGCGTAAACTATTGACGTTGGTAACAAAATTTCAACCCAAATTTGGGGACACGTCCCGATCTTGCCTGAAGAATATTGTTCAGTCGGAGGGAATCCATTTGTATATGGTCTGGAGTGGGGAATATTAAATTGATTATAATTTTCAAAGACAAAATGAACGAATGGGTTCTATAGCTAAAATAAAATTAGGATTCCGGTGATAGATAATTGAATATAAGATAAGTGATGAATATCGATCACAAAATAAATTGTAAGGCTTGCGGCTTCTCACGGCGTTCATCGGCAAATTATATTCATAGACAAAGACGAGTTGGCACATTTTAAGTAGAGTATTCTAATCAAAATATATTAAATTACTTTTTTATTATATCATTTCACAACATTCATTCTCAAATGTGAAAAGAGAAATAAATGCGATATAAAGATAATTAATGAAATATTAAAGCATGTTGAGGAATTATGCTTTAATGGTAACATTTTCTAAGATGATGGAAGAGTTGAGAGGGGTATTTAACCGGTTAGGTGCCTTAAGCGAGTTTACTCGCTCTATGTTGCCGTGCTCGTGGGGCCGGCCATACAAAATTAGCGAGTTAAATCGCTCAAATTTATGCATGTTTCTAGCCAATGTCTAGTACTAATTCGAATAATCTAAAATATGAAACATATAGAGACATCTATTGAGATGATGAATAATGACTATAATGTTACAGTTTACAGATATTATCGAATTTACGGAGATTTACCTAAAAGCTTCGCATGACAGTCGACATGTGTCTCTAATACAGGGTTGTCAGTTTTGTTTTACTGATTTAACCGTTGAAATTTGAAATGATTTTATAGTTACATTATTTACTTTCCGTACGTTATTAAAATAATGAATATTTTCGAGTTACATATACTTTTAATTCTATCAAATATTTTATTGACGTATGTTTCCGTAGTTTCTGTTATAAGCTGTGACAACCCTGACATTTTGTTAAAGTTTTAATTGTGTTTTTCTGAGTGAACGGCGGCACAAACGACACATATTTTACATATTTTGTAAGTCTTCATAATACCCTTTAAATATATATACAAAAAAAGTAATTCTATTAGGTTTTATTTTTGCTAAAAAAATCACGGCCCTCCTGGATCAGCCATATTAATACCTTGCGGCACTTAAAGGGTTAAAGGCGTATAATGATAACAAATAAAATCAATGACAAATAAAATATATTTTCTCGAACAGGACAGTATTAAAATCTACTAAAATGATAGTCCACAACACAATTTTAGTACGAACTTTGATATATGGGAGTGAAGGATTAACATGGAAAAATACTGAACGGAGCCAAATAAATGCTTTAGAAATGCGTGCACGGAGAATATTACATGGGGTGACAATGTATGACATTATACGGAATGAAAGGATTAGGGATAAATGTGAACTTAAGTCTAATATGTTGGGCCAAATGGAGAAGTGCCTTCTGCACTCAAATTGGCACATGAACAAATGAAGGAAGAAATATTAACAAAAAAATATATACTATACATAATGCAAAAAAGAGTTAAAGTCGAAGACACTACAGAACATCAAGTTAAAACGTGGTTGGATCAAGTGTATTACATTTTGAGAGTAGGAAATGTAAAAGTTAGGTAAATCGTTTGAGCTGTATGACAAGGTATATGGGTGTAGAAGAGGTGATAGATGTTATTCGCGATGGGAAAGTCTTGCACATGTATGTATGTATAAAATCATTTTTGACAGATTTTTTTTTTTAAATAATCACTGTTACATAACCTATAAATAACGAATCCTCATATGCCTTCTATTCACATTTGCACTTTACATATTTGTTTTGTGAGCCTTTCATAATTCATTCGTTCCATATACACACACCATCTCAGCGCGCTCTACTTCATCTTACTCAACACATTAACTTAGAGTTCACATTCATCCCTGATCATTTCATTCTGTATTCTGTCATACATTATAACCTCATGTATTCATCTCAATGCACTCATTTCTACAGAATTTATTCTGATCCTCTCAGTTTATTTCCAAGTCCACGTTTAGCTACCATGCATCAAAGCTTGTACTATAATACTATTGTGGACTATCATCTTACCAGATTTTGATACAGCCCGGTTCAAGTATAAAATTTATTAAATATAGATCTCAACTTCAAAAGAAGGGATTCCAATCAAATTATTTTGTATTTTCGTAAATCAATGAACATAAAATTATTCACAGAACCGAAACAAAAACATTGAAACCATTTTGAAGTTGTTTCTGTCTTTGTTATTTATATCGCAAGTTATTTTAACGTACAAAATAAAAACAAGCAAAGGACATCTGTATAAACATCGTCAAACTATTCTGAAACAAAAGCCTTTGAGGCTAACTTTTATAAAGAAAGGCCCGAATTTAGAAACAGACATTAATAAATACTAAACACAAAACATAAAATTTCGTGATTTCTGTTCAGACTCGATACTCACGCGTTTCTTACATAATAACTATGTCATAAAATTATGTAACTTCCATTACCTATAAATCTCAAATGTATAATTATCATATGATGTCAAATGATTATATGATGTAAAATAAAGGTGTCTAAAAAGTAAATTCGTATGTTTAGGTCAAATTTAAATCCAAAATCGCACCAAATGCCCGTGGACGGTCTTTAAACAAGCCTCGGTTTGTTCGTAATCAGCTTTCCAGAGTGGAAACCATCTTTGAGTGTCATATCACCACTATGGATTTTTTAAAGCACACTTGACACCAAACATGGCCATGAATTTTATATTTTTTTTATTTGTTGTGCATTTTTCCTTTGTTGTAGGAAAAACGTGTTAAACTAAAAAAAAACCCTTATTTTTTTCCATATCCAAAATGACACCAAACCCTCAAACAATTTTGATAAACAATGGCTGAATGTGATCCTGACAATAGCTTAAAGTGTAATTTAAGTAAACAATGTCTTAAATTGCCGAAAACCTTTCGAAATAATAAATATAACAAAATCTGTCAAGATATACGAAACTATTTTCTCAATAACCCGATAATAACGTACATGAATTTGTTGACGAATTTCAAACACAAAAGTAATTTCCTCGGTTAGAATGCTTTTTTTTCTAAATTCTCATTTCTTCAGAATCGTAAAAAGCTATTTTGGGCCGGTCTCTGAATTCAGGCCTTTGTGGTTTTCTTCATTACACGCAAATACGTAAATTGAACAAATCTAAAGCAGCACAAATCTTAAAATACCACACGCTTGGCCGCTTACTTATTCGCATAAAATAATTTCTGCAACATTTGAGATTATATAGATAAAAGATAAATTTGCAAAACAAAACCTGAGGGGTGAAACTCTTTTTTCTAAAAAGATATAACTATTATTTATTTTGTATGAAATAAAGCGCAAGAAATTGAATTTGCGTGTTTCAGAAAAATATCTTCCCCATATATTAGAAAATATTTCAATAGATTTTAAGGGCAGACATAAATTTGAGACACAATGGACCTTACTAAGAGGAAGGCCGTAACACTGACTCACAAGGCTTTATGGTGGACTTGACCACATACCCTTAACAAACTTTGTCAGAACTTCTCAAAGTAAAGGCTTTTCTTTATGAAATTGGATGTGAAGATATTAAATTTTATCTATTATTTAATTTCGGAAGTGGATACTAAAACGCCTACTTGTCCTAGTTTATTGAAATATTTTTATATTCATATTAATTCGATTTGAGATTTTTCCCAGCAGAGCCAATATTTTATTATTAAATTGTCTAAAAATTAAAACTAACGCATTTTTATGCTTTTTTTATACTATATGAAATTACCAATCCAACATATATATTTTAACAGAATTTTTAATAATTTTATTTGGTATTTTCTGATAAAAATAATGTTTATATTCCATTCCTAACATTTTTCGATAAAAAATATAACTTTGATTTATAAACATTTTTGTGCGGTCATAATTTAATTCCCTTTTGATACAGATACTATTTGCATCACGCCAAATAAATATTATGTTTAATTCTTGATCTCAAATTTATTCCAGAATATTGAAATTACTCCCGAAAAGAAAAATTTGTATTTTGCCCATTTCGCTGTCGAACTCAAATTTATTATTCTAAATCCGTGAAGTATTCTGACATAATTGACAAAAAGATTAAAAAATTGTAAGTTAGTCACAATAACAAATTTTAACATTTCTTTTATATTTAGCTCAGATAAACAAGTTATATTAATTAAACGATTCCATTCCAATTGTGTCGACACATGGATCGTGTCGACACATCTACGAGTATATTCTATCACTCTTGGCATATGAAACTACGTGGCATGGGGATTGCCTTCTGTAGGTCTTTTTCTGAGCAACTTAGGGTCACAGTGGACATACCATCAGATACCAAATTCATTGAACGTCGGTACACATGCACAGGGGTGGTGGGTCGTCTACAGTTATACTCCATCTGAAGAGGTTCTCTTTTGATCTACCCACAAGAAACCTAATAGTCCATGGTAGGTGGTGTTCTGCCTGCAGGCTCTCCGACGGCTATATACATGTCCTTAAGTTTACGGATTATTTATATAAAAAATATTAAAAAATTTATTAACACATAAAATCTGTTTTTTTTTTTTTAAATATTTATTCATAATACCTTTGAAATTGATTAAAGAATTTCTAATTTATTTAAATACGATAAGGAAAAATTAAAAAAAAATGTTTTTATAATTTTGGGGATGATATCAATCATGGATTAAATAAATAAAAATCGACGAAATTGCGATCAAAATTTGAGACAATTTTAATATTAATGCAAATTCTAGAAAGAAAAAAAGATGCCAATGGATTAAATCCTTTGAAGGAATAAATCACTCAAATGGGATTGAATATTTCATCATTTTAATAAGATATTGAATATCTCAGTTACCCAGAAAATATCTCGGTCATTTAAATCATTTTTCATTTCCCATTGAAACTAATATCAAAATGCGTACCAGTGGCGTGCAACTATTGTTCAATATTATGATTTTATTTAAAATAAATCATTTACTTCGTTAAAAGTGCACTCGGTAAAATAAGGAAAAAATGTATTTTAATACGGTTCCTTTATCTCCAGTGGTCATTTTCTTGCGATTTATTATTAAATATATTTTATTTACATTAAATTTATATTAACCAGAGTTTAAATGGTAATTCACCCAGAAAAATTAATTTTCGCATACTTTAATTATACCAAAAATATGATTTATGAATAACTATGATATATTGTATTTTATTATTTTTCTCTCCGAAATGAAGTGAAATAACCTGCAAATACTATAGATAAAGAAGTTTCGATGCTAGATGGGATTTTTTATAAATCTTGTATTTTTGTTTATCAACTTAACGACGCTACTGTCCTTGAGTAGTTCGCAACACACATTTTTCGTTTCGTTTAAATAAATTTGATCTATGTTGTTTATAGTTAAGGCATTAACGTTGTGGAGGTTTAAAGACATTGTAATTTATTTTTATCAAACACTGTTTATTCCACTTTTTTGAAACGGTATAACCTTACCGGTTTCAAGGCTTTCCCCTCATCTTCAGGGGAGCACAAACCAAACTAAATTCTAGAAATTTCTAAGTCAGTACATCGATCAGAACATCTGGTGAACAGTTATATCCCAAAAATCTCTCTACTCTTGGTCGAAATCGTCCCATGCCCCCCTCACCCCTCAGCCCCCAACCGTTGAAGCGTGTATATTGGTACCAGTTCGAACAGCATTAAGTCTTGTTTGTGCTCCCCTGAAGATGAGGTGAAAGCCTTAAACCGTTAGGGTTATACCGTTACAAAAAGGTGGAATAAACAGTGTTTGATAAAAAGTTTGATCTATTTAGTAAGTTTGATATTTAAAATAAGTTGAAGATATTGTAGTGCAAGTGCAATTATTTTTTTATTTAATGCGATAATTCCTTACCCGAATTGGTATTTGTGATTTCACTAAGTAATAAATTCACCATGTTATGCTCCATGCAACAAAATTATAAAAAAGAAACTATAAAAATGGTTCAAAACATTATATTAACGGTAACATTGATGTGTGTAAGTGAAACGTGGACGTGGAAAATTTAATTGTGGTGTACTAGACCTAAGTTGTCTACAGTACTATTTGGAAGTTTGTTGCAATATGGCAATGTTTTTCATCGAACCAAAAAAGTTTCAAATAAGTTTTAAGTGAAAACAAGACTAAGAACCTTTTTGAAAAAATTGGGTACCAACAGTTATCGAAACCACATCTACCAAGCTGGAAGACAAGTGTTTGAAACCAACAGTTATCGAAACCACATCTACCAAGCTGGAAGACAAGTGTTTGAAACCAACAGTTATCGAAACCACATCTACCAAGCTGACTGGATAAGGATGTACGTCGTGATAGGCAGGATTGGCGCTTTTTCCTGTCTTTGTACCCCACCCCAAAAGGGAAATGACGTGGTATGTACCATACATTAGTAAATTTATAATAAGGGAATATAATACAGTAAAATAAGGAAATATCTAAAAAATAACAACGTTTTAACAAATCATGCTAGAAAATTGGCGGAAAATACATTATTTTAGGAAAATGCAACACATTAATAAATTTAAGATACTAAAACACCAAAATAGAGATCTAATGACAAAGGTGCCTTCAAAAGGCTTCTACAGTACAAATGTTTTAACAAAATTTTAATTTAAGGGTAAGCAACCTCAAAGTAAGTTTTGGTCGTTAAAAAGGGATCGCCAATTTTAGCGCCAATCCTTCATGCCGCTAAAAAAATAAGTAAATTTGTTTATTTTTTGGTAAAACAAGATTTATTCTAATTTAAATGGATAGAGAGTGGAAAATACAGTGTGTGGCTAAACAAATTACATCATATTTAAACCTCCACAGTGTTAATGCCTTAACTATAAATAATATATAAAATATAAGTTGATTCAAATGTCAAAATCTGATCTTTTAAATTGCCTAAATATTGTACAAAACTTTCGTTGTATACACTTTATCCCGGTGGATATATTGCTATATGGAGATCTCTTTCAACCAACCAGATACTCGTACCTATAAGTTAAAGAGCTCTTAACCCTACAGTGCGCAATGATGCACATATGAATCAACCAAAGTTTTTCTAAATATTTTTGTGTTGAGTGTTATAAACAATGACTCATGTGCTGTTACTAATGTGATAAAATAATCTCCATGCTTTAAAACCACATAGGTTTAATAGAAAACTGTTTTACCGGTCAATTTGGCAGTTGAAGTTTGACTTGTTGCGCGTAGATGACTTTTGTAATTTGTTCCAGTTTGAAATCAAATTACTTTATTATTGGGGATCAAGGTAATCTTATTTTTCTTTATTTTATTATTTAGTACATATTTGTAAAATAAGTGAAGTAAAATATATTATATAATGTCATTTATATCATTATATCATATAATTAACTTACAAATGCGCAGTGATTCATATATGAACCATACTCTTTTTTTTTAAATATAAATATATAAAAATAAAAAAAAATGTTTTATTTTATTTTTCATGGTCCAGTACATATTTAATGCATAAATATATTTTTATTTTTGAAATAAAAAAAATCGCGCATTGTAGGTTTAAGTGAAAACCAGACTGGAAACCTTTTTTTAGCCCATTTATTTCCAACAGAAACAGGCGTATAACCACCTAGGGCATCTATATTCTAATATATGTTATATTCAAACAATAAATAATCTTAACCAAATAGTTTATTGATTATATAATTATAGATTTGTTTTTTTCTAAACAATTTTTTTGTTTGTTTATATGTTGTTTATTGAGTCCTATGCGAAAGATACTGCCATGAGCTTTGGTCTGTTGCGTATTTATCTATGTGGGGGTATGTGTGTGCCTATTTCGATTGTTATTTTACAAAAATAATGTAAATATTTTAAGGTTTATGTTTTTCAACATCTTGTATTGTGTATTAAGCGAACTGATATTTGAACACGTATTATATTAATGATCGAAATCGATAGTACATTATACGAAAATAAAATAAAATAAATTGTTTACAGTAAAGGCATTACTATAAACAATATATTTTATTGTGGAGTTTTAAGGAGTTGTCGAGGTTTAAAGACATTGTAATTTATTTTATCAAACACTGTTTATTCCACTTTTTAATAACGGTATAACCCTGCCGGTTTCAAGGCTTTCACCTCATCTTCAGGGGAGCACAAACAAGAAATGAAAACCTTGAAACCGATAGGGTTATTCCGTTACAAAAAAGTGGAATAAACAGTGTTTGATAAAATAAATTACAATATAATTAAATCATTAACTTACCATTTAGATGATACATTCGTTTTGTTAAATTTTATATACAAACTATCTACGCCAATGGTTTTCAGTATTTAAAATAATAAAATTTTCCAACACCATTTATCACGCAGTTAATCTTCTTACTTTTCCGTAATTGACAAGAAATTTCCCATTTACGAAAGGGGTAACGGTAAAATAAGTTATACCACGTTTAGGAATCTATACAACGAACAGCCTTTGGGTTGTTCTCCGTTTTGTGATGAATTAAAACCAAGCTTGCGATTTATAGTTGTACGTCCGAATATTTATGTACATTTGTCAGTCTAAGTTGAGCACATTAGTTCAGCACTCGGATGCTTTATCACTCGGACCCGACTGAAATATGAACTAACCACAGCCCTGTAGTGAAGCCCGGCACTGTAGTGAAGTTTTGATGGTCAATATGTAACTATAGCCAGCAGTTTACATTTATTTAACTACTAGTTAGATGGAAATAATAACATAAAATTAAGTAGAATAAATTATATCTCATTAAACAAATATTTTTTTGTACGTAAACCCGAATGTCCTTTTTATACTCAGCCTGAACTAAACACTTTATACTCAATTTTAAGTATTTATACTCAGCCTGAACTAAACACTTTATACTTAATTTTAAGTATTTATACTCAGCCTGAACTAAACACTTTATACTCAATTTTAACTATTTTTTGTTGAAGAAATAAATGTTTTAAATAAATTTTGAACCAATTTGTCTAAACTTATTTTATAAGGGAGTCACGTGGTTTAATTAACTCATTTTAAATATTGAAACATGTAAGGCCTCTTGAGTACAAATCACGACATTTTTGTTTTCATAGTTGATGCAGCAAATAAGGTCCATGGTGCACTTAGTACTATATTTGCCAATTATCAGTCGTAAAATATTATATTATAAAATAACTGGGCATAGTGGTGTACCTACGAGTATATTGATGTATGTAAGATAGATATTAGAAGTAGAAATAAGAAAGCAATCTTAGCATATATATATTTAAGTTGGAAACAAAAGTTTTTTTTAATACGACGTCCAAAAAATGACGACGAGACCCATAGCTTTGAGGGATACAGTTTTAATTAAAACAATTCAGGAATCAGTTGTGCGAAACACAATACTTTTTTGCGATAAAAATTAAAGAGAAAATAGTTCAAAATTTTTGTGATATACTCGATAATTTTTTTAAAATGCTTAGATTCTATGAAATGTAATCCTTAAAAATATACCAAGCAGGCTTTCCAGCAGAAGGCATTTCAAAGTTTATGTAAAAATACTAATGATCGACAAAAATAGATCAACTGTCACTTTTGGGTTACATTTTTACTATTGAATGATTGCGTATTCAGAGGATTGCGCACTTCGAGAGATTTTCAATGTATATATAGGGATATATAGGGATATTTGAACTAGAAAGAAATATGTAAAATATCCCGGTTACTAACTTACTAAAAACATCCAACATTTCAGGGAATGGCGTAAAACTGGAGAACACTCATAACTTCCATATCTGGGCAGTGTCCTAGTATCGAACTTTTCTCTTGATTATAAACTGAAAAGTCGCTTCAGGAGCGAGTCAGCAACTGTCACTAAACTGAATGACAAAGTATTTTACATAAAAGACATATCCCAGCCTACGAATATATCAGTCTACAAGAACATTGTCCTCCCCACACTAATATGTGGGTCTGGAACTTGGTTTCCTTATAGGCGGCACATTCAAAGCCTTGAAATATTCCATCAACGTTTCCTTCGGATCCACCAGAGTGATCATGTACAAATATTTCGATCGTGCAATGGTCCAACTATTAACGTGTTGATGATATGGTTGTAAAGGCTAAATTAAGGTAAACCTGACATGTGATACGCATGGGTGATCAAAAGCTTCCAAAAACGCGTCTTGTACGGCAAGGTAGTGAGCAAGCGAAGGGTTGGTTGGCTGAGAAGAAAAAGGCAAAAAGGACACTCTGCGAGTCACTAAATTTGACTTTGTCTCAACATTAAAAAACCAATAATTATTTCTTCTTTATAATGGTGATGCTTAAAACCCATAACATTAGAAAAAGCTATGGAAAATTAATAAACCGTTTAAAATGTATCTTTCATCTTATTTATTTTGCTACACGTGCCTATATTGTAAAGGGAAATGAATATGTATACATGTTTTATTCGGTGATTTCCTTTAGTATACCATTTTTAATAATTAACCGCTATCACAGAGGCGGACTGGATGTAGCCTTTTTATTTTTCTATGAATCAATAAATTTTACAAAGACTATTTAAGAAAGAAAAAAGTCACTCATGGAACAAAAGTACGTGTGATTTTTAAGCAATCTAGCTTCCAGGGCATAATTTTGAACATATTCCGATAACTAACGATTTATGTATTCAATAATTTTATCTCATCGTCAAATTTCATGTATAACGATCATAAGATTATTAATATTCATAGATTATAAGTACTTTGCGAACTGTGAGAAATTATATCATTAAGTGCCGAAAACTTGTTGAGAATATTTATAAAATTCGGGATTTTTGGTCGGTTCAAGTCGGTTGGCCAGATTTTTGAAATCAATTTTAAGCGACTCATTAAATCATGTGAAAATTGACTTGATTTGGAAATTATACTGAAAAAAAAAAAACAATTGAAATTTTCATGATTTTCAAATATAGAACTGATAGAAATAGTTACAGGATCAGAGCGCTAACTTCTACTATTTATTGTACTACAAAAATGGTAGCAAAGCCTCCAACAATTTGAAGAGGTTATAAACCAAGTACCAGCTCTGATGTTTGAGAGTGAAACGTGGATGTGGAAATTTGAAGGACGGAATTAATGCTATAATGCACTGAGAATATGGACCGAATACATGAGGTTATTATGTATGATAAAGTACGGAATGAAGTGATTGGCGATGAATGTAAACTTAAGTCTGATTTGTTATGTAGGTAACATGAAGAGAAAAACTTTGAGATGGTTAAGTTATGAAAAATGAATCAATGAAGAAAGAAAAACAAATATAAAGTACGTATGTGAGGGGAAGGTGTGGTAGAGGAAAACCAAAGAATGTACGTTTATAGTTAAGTTATTAACGTTGTGGAGGTTTAAAGACATTGTAATTTGTTTTATCTGCACTGCTTATTCTACTTTTTGTAACGGAATAACCCTACCGGTTTCAAGGCTTTCACCTCATCTTCAGGGGAGTCTGGTTTGTGCTCCCCTGAAGATGAGCTGAAAGCTTTGAAACCATTGGATCAAGTGAAAGATTGATTGGATTGAAGCAGATTATTGCATCGAAGATTAGCTGGTTGGTTGGAAGAAATCACGCCGTAACTTGTCTTGGTCTTCCTCTATTACGTTTTCCGTTCACACTTATATTGTATATTTGTTTTGTTAGTATTTTTTTCATTTATCCGTCCCATCCGTTCTGAGGCTAGTCAATAAATTGTATGTCGTGCGACCCACACGTTGCGGGTTTTTAAAGGGGTTCCTGTGTGTTTTTAACTGAAGACCTTTTAAACATATTTCAGGTTAGATAGAAGAGATTGCCATATAGTTGTGTTGTGTACAACGTAAGTTTAGTATAATGCAGTAATAATAAATATGAGAGTTTACATGACTACAGTAGAATGGACGGGGCGACAGCTAAACATGTGTGAAGATAAAACGAAGTGGAGATCAATTCCTTTAACCCTTCTTTCCCTGTGATGTGTAACTAGTACACATTGCTTCTAAAAACTTTAATATCTATATAAATATAATAAATACTGGGTTCAGATTTTAGGTATTCCTCTGTTATTCATTTACGCATTGAATGAACAAAATATATTAATATTAATTAGCACTTATCGGCCACATCAGAGATATTTTGTGAAAATCGGGAATAAATTCACCAACACAATCAAATGTGTGCCAGTGTATGGCGTAGGCATATTCATTCTAAAATCCGCTATGGGCGAGGAAGCAACGCTATTCACGTCTCACTCTCACTCTTCTTCGGTATATGGGAACGCAAGAAATATAATCTCAGTTCGCAGTTGTTTCTTATTTCGAAGTATAACACACACAGTGCTAGTGTTCCGAGTCCCGTCTCAGTAGCTCGCAGGCATCCATACGAGGTGGTCTCTGCGGCCGTTTTGTGATCGTCGGCCGATGTTTTTTCATGTTTTCAGCAATAAAATTTCAATTATTATTACTTTTGACTTCAAATTTAATTAATTTAAGCGATTGGCTATGAATATTCTTATTTTTCCGATTTAAAATCGCTCATTTTTACATGTGTATTGAATATGCAGCACCAGAACGTGCGATTTTTTTAGCATTGGAAGGGAAAGGTTAAACACCTTAATATAGGAGTTTTATCCAGACTGGATTTTTTTTTAATTTTTAGGTTCCATTAGGAATCGATCCCGAAACCTCACCTGGTAAAGACCAGCGTCTTACCAACTAGGCCATAGCAATCATCACCGAGGCGTGATGTGATGATGATAAACAACCATTTATCCTGATTCCGGCCCTGTTGACAAAAGCACTTTGTATGAGAAGGCTTTTAGGAAATAATTAAAATAAGTGTGTTATATACTCATATAAGGGACTTATGAATGAATAATTTGACATTATAAGACAGTTTTACTGCTCACGTACTAAAGCGCCCTACACGCCTAGTGTTTGGCAAAAAGTGCTAAATGAGTCAAGTCCATTTCTAAAATGGACCGGCTGAAATGGGTTAAATTAGGTCCGCGCTAAGTGAGCTCCATTAAACATTATGTTAGTTAATATTTTAAAAAGTAAAAAAGTGGATCCTTTAGTACTGTAATAATATCTTATATTTTATGGAAAATTAACTGTCAAGTCAACGGGTCATTTTTAAGACTTAATTTTATCCCAAGAGACTAAGTACTGAGTGGTGTTTTTGCTAACCTTTTTTTAAGTTAAAAATTTAGCTGTCTTTATATCAGATCCCAGAGCTTGTAACCATGTACTGTCATATGAAGTATAAAGTGATGTTTTGTAATAAAATATTATTTTGCAGATGTTTTTTTTTTTTTCAATTTATAAAAAGCGCCACTAAATTTATTCAGCTAATACATGTTGTAAAAGTAAGGCATAAAAACAAGGATGTCAATAATCTATTAGTCTTATATCTACAAGATCAGGGGTTTGCATTTTTTTTTTATGAATTGTACCACCTAATGAAAGTTACAAAGAGTGGCGTACCACCAATACTCCTCTCGGCTCCTTCTTTTGCCCCGTGTTCGTTCATTAAAAAATTTTCATTATATAGACATTAATACCTACCCTATTTTTCCATGTTGTATTTAATAAACCTTAGAATTTGAGTTTGGAAAATGTATGTAAACAACAAAAATTAATTAATACATATCGGAAATAACACTGTATTATGTATGAAATCTAAAGAAACTTTATGTACGTATATACTTGCCAAATACAATGCACTTTATTAATTTAAATTGGTAACCTTAGTTACCTCGATAAATTTATTTATTGATTTATTTAATACTTTTATTGCAAATATAATCTGGCGTGATTATTGCCAGGCGGCAATCTCTTCCAACCAACTAGACAAAAGTAAATGAAGCAAAATACGTAGTCGCATAAATCATTCAAATGCCTATCCATCCCCACAAAATCAATAAACACATACGTGAGCATATGCCCACTAACCCCACAAAGACGGACAATCACCCTAACATTATTTTTAATATAAAGTGAAATATCATCAATCAAAAGGAAAGGAAGGGATGGTGCAGAGGAAAGGAAAAGGAAAATTAGGAATGAAACACGTTATTTTACTGACTAGAAATTAAGAGTTTTTTCAATCGCTTCTTAAAGCATGCCAAGTATGGAGCGAGTCTTATATTGGTTTGTAACTGATTCCGGAGTCTCACTGCATGGATAGTAGAGGACCACGTAAAAAAAGAGAAGCGGTGAACTGGAAAGGGCAATAGATAATCCAATAAACAATCTTTGTTTGATCGTAGCGCTAATCCATGATTGAAAAGACGCTGAAAATTTTCGGCGAGATAAGAGGAGGCAGACGGACAGTTAAGGGTTTTATACGAAAGAGACAGTATGTGAATTTGGCGTCTATTTCTAGCATTCAACCAGTTCAACGCCTTCTGGTATGAAGTTATATGGTCGTACTTTCGTAGAACATCGTTGATGTATCGTAGAATATCATAAATATCGTTGATGTATCGTACAATATCATAAATATCGTTGATGTATCGTAGAATATCATAAATATCGTTGATGTTTCGTAGAATATCATAAATATCGTTGATGTATCGTAGAATATCATAAATATCGTTGATGCAAGTTGATCATAACATTTTGTTGTAAATAATACTGAAGTTTCGTCGAACTTCAGTATTTTGACGCATGCTTGTTCACGTATCATTAGACTGGGGCTCGTGTACCACCACTAGTAATATACGTACTACAGTTTTCAGACCGTTGTATAGATTATTGGTGACGGCAATTCTCCTTCTGATTTTTAATAAATACAAATATTAACACTATTAAACGATAACCAGTCAAACAACGATTGCTTAGAAACCGCCGACACATTTGGAAGCCTTTTGTTAGTAATCAAATAAAATGCACCATCACTGGTTAGCTTCAAATAAATAAACAAACAAAATATTTATTTTCAATTATATAGCGTGTTTGTTTGTTTTCCGTTATTTGTTTGTTTTCCGTTAAGCACATTTGTTATGTTTATTTATTTGTTTTCCGTTATGCACATAAAATGTGTCAGTTTTATTTTTTTTAATTTCAAATACTGAAACGGAGTAATTAAAGACGAATGTGAACGTATGTTTGTTGTATTAAATAAGATTAAGAAAAGCATTCTGAGATGGGTTGGACATGTAGAACGAATGAATGAAAAAAGTCTAACTAAACAAATATACAGTGGAAATGTGAGTGGAAAGCGTGGTAGGAGAGACCGAGGGAAGTATGATTTGATCAAGTGTATATTTTTTGTGAAAGAGAAACGTAAAATTTTGAGAATCGTATGAGAAGGTGTATGGATGAAGAAGGGGTGAAATATGTGTGTCGTGGTAGGAGAGTGGTGCTCTCCCATCTTTACTTACCTCGACAGAAAAACGGCGTGATGGTATATACGAGAATATATGAAATATACATACCTACACGTATATATCATCACGCCGTGTCTCTTGTGGGGTTCGCAGAGACAACAGATCTCCAAAAGTGTTTATCCACATTCATATATCTCAACATGCACATATTTCTATTATTTATACTTCTCACTTTACATTCTTTCAAAATCAGGATGATTTAGACTTGTCATGTTTTCCTCAGTGTACCTATTCCACACACACCTCTCACTTCTCACTTGTGTATTATTACTTTGTTATTTTTTTATCACTCTTTCTTTCCACACATTAAAAAAAGAACATGTCCATTAAATCAGAATCTTGGGAAATCGAAAAAAATATATATGACATAATAATTCATTGTAAAAATATCTGAAATCCTTAAAATCGCTTAAGGTGACTTGATTTGTTATTTAAAATCGAATCATAATAATTAAAATAGTTATTCCAGTTTAAAATATGGACATGATCCTTTTTGAGTGAACAATTCTACATTGATCTTTTTGAATTCAACAGGTCTGGGATATAACGTTTTTTGTTTGATTTCAAAAATATTGTACAAAAAATAATTGGGTAAAGTAATTTATTTTAATTTTAATCAAATAAAATAAGTAAAGTGTTACAAAATAAGAAGAAACATTACTATAAAACTATAAATATATGTAGGTAGACAAAGCTGTATAATGACATTACACTGCACGTACGATTTCAAACTGACAGTTGCTGGTGAACTGGTATGAAGTTAGACACAATCGGAAAGCTATGATTGGTCAATTCGGACATGATCTTTTTTGATTGGTTTGAAGCTTGGACAAGATTCTTTTTGAAAAAATACTGTTTTTTTTATTATGATTTTAAAATGATTTATGTGCTTTTTTCATTGAAATGAAAATGTTAAACGGCTCCGTACCATCGATAAGAAAAAACCTGTTTTATCAAGTCATTTTTTGTATCCGATGGGCATGATCTTTTTTAATGTTACCTCCTCATATACGTATCAAATAAAATATTTGATATATATTATTGACTCTAAGCCTCTGCGAATTTTTATTATTATCTCGTTCATTATTAGTTTTTATCAAATCAAGTGTTATTTAAACATTATTTACTCCAAATCAATTAAAAATATTGTTTATTGGAAGATGTAAATTTCTAGAATTTTTTTTTTCAATAAAGGTCCTAACGACAGCTATTCGAAAAGCTGATAAAAAAATAGTGCACCGATATGCGGTTAATGTACTGGACTTAGGAGTACGTCACAGGATCGAAAGCTCGACTTATAGATTGTTCAGCCATAAGAGTCATTTTGCAATAGTGTGAGTAACAGTGCGTTTACTAAAACATGTCATTTTATTTTTTTAATGAAGTGACAAAGCAAAAAAAACATATAAAAATAATATTTTATATTCAAACATTGAAAAAGAAAAACACACGTTTTGTAAATTAAAAATGCTGTCGAATTAAATTGTAATAATCATAAAAATAAAATGAAAGTAAGTTTATTTAACTTATTAATTGTTTAGGCATGGCAGATTCTAGGAAACATTAAATACCATGAAAGAAATTTTTCGAGATTAAAAATAAATATAAGTACAAGTATTATAAATAAAAAATGTTTGTCATCTTTAATTAGATTGCACATAAAAATAAAATGAATGTAAGATTATTTAACACATTAATGTATCATAATTACTATGCCAAATAATAAAGTTTTAAAATAAAAGTGGATGGAGTGATACTACATTCTAAGAAACTTTAAGTAATAACAAAGTACATTCTAAGCTTTCGAAAAAATTTGAATTATACATTACATTAGACAAAAATCGCACTCCTAATTTCGACATGGTAGTGTTTTTCTAATCACTGGGTATTTTAACAATATAAACGTGCGCTCTGCGCAAACCAATCGTGTGGCATTCTAAAACCAATACCACTACATGAGTTGTATAATACAGATAGTACTCACACTATTGCAAAATGACTCTTCTGAATATAAGAATATATTCTGAATATAAGACTCTTAGAATATAAGAATATCTATAACTTCGGTCAAATATATTCATTTGAATAATTTATCTCTCCATTTTGTAAGTCTGTTATTACTCTACATTTTGTTTCATTCCTGCCACTTGTCAATCTGAATGTTTAGTTATCATGTGTTGTTTATACCGTAGTTTATTTGTTTTTTAAACTATTTTTAAAATGGCAACAAATCAATTCTATTGACATATTTGAAAATCGTAAAATAGTGAAATGACTCAAATAAGTATTTTAATGACTCGATAATGGTTGGATATTAAACGTAATATATTATTTGATAAGCTATGGAAAGCATTCTTCAAAATAGCTACAGTATGAAGATAAATAAAGACAAAACAAAGCTGCTGACTGTAGGCCGAGCGCAGCACCAGATGAGAATAGTGATGTCGGGTAAACCACTAAAGAACACCAAGGAGTTTGTCTACCTCGGGAGCAAAATAACATGGGACGGTCGGTCCAAGAGCGAAGTCGACAGACGTATACATCAGGCTAGACTTGCATTTAATAAAAAGTCGAAAATAATATAATCAAATAATATAGACCTTAAACTGAGAATACTCCTCATCAAGACCTATGTATGGAGTATCTTGATGTACGGCTGCGAGACATGGTGCCTATCCGAAAGAGATAGACGAAGACTAGAGGCTTTTGAGATGTGGTCCTATAGAAGACTATTAGGAATTTCCTGGAGAGACCGCATCACAAATGAAGAGGTTCTCCAACGAATCGAAGGAGGAAGGCACCTGCTCAGGATCCTGTCCGAAAGGCGTGCAAGATGGATCGGTCATATAATACGACAAGAGGGCCTCTTGCATGCCATAATGGAGGGCATGACCGAGGGGACAAACTCTAGGGGACGGCCACGCCGAGAGTACCTGGAGGACCTGTTGGTGGACGTGCGCTGCTCAACATACACAGACTTAAAAAGAGCCGCACAGGACAGGGGGGAATGGAGGAGAAGAGTTCAAATTGCTGCAAACCAGTCTTAGGACTGCAACCACGGAAGGAAGCTTAACCATTTGAAGTTCGATCCAATCGAGTGCCAGTATTTTTCATCAGTTGCAGTTTATTTGGTTACATAAAAAGCTTAAAACTAGAGCAGACTTGAAAAATACGCAATATGCAGGTTTTAAAAATATGCAATTGGTTATGCAATCATTTGATTAAGTTTTATAGGGACAAGTTTTAAGGCTCTTGAAACGGTTCTGAGTTTTAATTCACCTGAAATCGATTCGACCATCTATCTAGTGGTATTTAATCTTGAGCAATCTGTAGGGAAGAATTTGACGATTTTTTTATTACCACTGTTTCATTTAGATGATTTTGAGTACATTTCCAAAGTATCTGGCGATTTTTTTAATGTTAGAAAGAATGAATAGAGGAATACAACCTTATAAAAAACAAGTACGGAAAAATATCTGTCAATATTTGGTTATATCCGACATTAGAAAAAAAGTTACAAATTATAAACTTACATTCTTCTGTTAGCAAAATGTAACATGTTACAAATTATTTCTTATATCGAGATGACGTGCATACATTTTTAATGCTCTCCAGACAATATCCTAGTTAAGTTACATTTCTAAACTAGTGCATTAAATCTGCATCACGTGTTAAAGGTATCATTCTACTGAGAACAAACCCTCTCTGCACGGAGCACCACTCGAGACCGGCAGACTCAGAGTACGATGTGCAACGCCATCCCCCCTTCCCGGCATTTATGTGCAAGAGAAGGGTCGAAAGTGGCTGCAAGAAAATCCTAGACCAGTGGTAGCAAACAATTTATATACGTGTCAAATACGCCACCTGAGGGATTTTCTACAACATGGCTAAGAATGCAACTATTCGGCACTATCAAGAATAACTGAAGGTAGGCTTTTAGTTTACCTACATCCAAGCTTTAAAATAAACTTATATCTTAAAATTTTATCCAGCAACAAAAAAACCTTCTGTCTTCAACATAGTCATTCAATTATCACTTAGGGGTGCCGTCAGGAGAAAAAGAAACTCTTCATTTCTTTCTCGTCGTAACAAATACGAGTACGTTAATTGCCGTCTCATAAGAAGTTGAGGTGTATTTGTGAATTTGAGCACTATATATTGCTTGTTGTACACTCATTTAAGTAAAAATAATAAATAAATTATTACTGATAACTCGAGCTTACGTGTATAGAATCGTGCCTGGTTGTATAAACAAGTCACCATCATTGGTATACATTCATCCACTACATGATGCAGGCCTCTCCAAGTTGTTTACAAGAAATCCTGACCTTTGCGCATTGCTGCCACGTATCTCTGTTTCTTACGTACTTCGTCCACCCAGCGTGCCTTCTTTGGAAGCATATCCACTCATTGCGTTTGCGGTCATTTCTGGTATAACCTAGCGAATATTTCAACGAATACAGCTGTCAAATTTGGGATTATAATACAAATGATTGATTCGATGGGTATTAGAAATGGTATTACCTATATTGAGTTGGCCAGGGCATTGCTGAATTGAAACGTAAATGGCTCTTTTTTATTTTCTTGACGTAGATCTTGGATCTGTTGTTGCAAAAATTATTATTTGGAGACAAAACACTAGCTGTCTTTTTATATTTTAGGCAGCCTTCCTGGTATGCAATACCCTTTAGGAATCTTATATACCGCTATGAATGGGATTTTTTCTCTGCCCATCCTATCTATGTGATCACAATAGTACCGTCTTCTATTGATGCTCCATATTACGATATCTTCTAAGTTGTAGGTCTGTCGAAAGTGCGAGTTTTTGACTTCATCTCTGATATATGACTTTGTTATCATTAACCAACATTGTCCACCCTGTAGCATACATCATCGAACTAAGATATTTTCTTCTCAAACGAGTGCTGGCAATGAAAATAATGATACCCGTCCATATACTCGTAGTTGACTGTCTTCTTTCTTTCTTCGGTCCATTTTGGATCTTCACTCCAACATTGTCCATATCTTCCATAAAACAGCTGTAAATATCTTCGAATACCAATACTATTGCTGAAAACAAAATAAAGCTATGATATATTGTTGTTTTAATTTTGGTTGTTTTTGTGTTTGTGTTTCTGTGTATTTTTTGTTTTAATTTTAATTTTTATTCCTATGATTGTGTGCGGTATATTGTGGGATGAATATTTTTGGTCTTTTTGGAGTGACGATGTGTGAGGAGTTGAATTTCGCAAGATGTTTCCAGTTGTAGTTGATTATTACTGTTTGTCAGGTTGATGAGAGCGTGCAACGGGGTTTTGTTTTTGTGTAATCAAGAATCGGAAAGAAGTATCGATTTATTTTTTCATGCTAAATATCCTCAGTGAGATACAGGCAAAAGCCTAGTTTACTGAGGATACGACAAATGAAAGGCAACAAACCCAGATCCATTAAAATTGTATGTCCAAATCAAATTACCTGTTGTTTTTTCGCAAATTGTGTATATTTCTTGTCATGTGTAATAATAAATCAATAAATAAATATAAATACTTGATTTTCATAACTAAAATATTATCGATAACATATATTTGTAATTAAAAAAAAACGATTAAGTTTTGGATATTACTAGAACTCGTATTTTTTAAAACCCATTATTTCACTATTTAGCAAACTCAAAGAGTGGTAAAATTGTTAATTTACTTAGCATTTGATGTGAAACAAACAAACAGACCTCTTATAAAGCGTTGTTTCACAGTAAAATATCACCTTACAACAATTTATAAAAGGCAGCTCATAAAGGATATAAAATAATTTTTAAAGTAAGATCAAAACAGAATATCCATAATAAACAAAAGTTTTTTTTATATACCATACCATTGGCCAATACTTCGATGGATGGTTGGTGTCTCTGAGGATGCAAGAAAAGCTGAGGCGACCAGCTGGAGAAGTCAGGCGTAAAACAGAAAGGAAAAAAAATTCCTTAGAGAGGGTGAAACAACTTCTCGATCTTGTCGAGTCTGTGTAGATAATAACCATGCCATCAGTACCGGTAATACTGTATCTTATATTTACACAAATATCAAGATTATTACGATCAAATCATAATAATGCAAAATAAGAAATCCATGCATCCTGTTATATAACTAACTCATGACTTAACATAGCGACTTCCATGATAACCCTTAACGATTCCTCTCCATCCATCCTTACACTCTGCAGTTCAAAGAACAGATGTTGTTAGTTGTAATTTTGTTAGTAGTCACTTCGTTAGTTCAAGTTCAACGCATTAGGGCTTTACCTCTTGTGCGTCATCTTTCCACGCTTCCAGTGACCGCAAAGCTCTCCAAACGGTATCCTTGCCCATGATCAATGTGTCCAAAGCTGCATATCTCAGATTTGAGAGCTTTCTTTCACCAATAGCAATCTCGCCGTCTCAATTTTTAAATGCTCTCTGAATAAGATATTCTTTATTCAAGATAAACAAATCAGGAGAGTTTTTGACACACAGCCTTTGCACTTTAAACAGTTTAACAATGTAATTTATTTTTAACAAACACTGTTTATTCCACTTTTTGTGACGGTATAACCCTACCGGTTTCAAGGCTTTCACTTCATCTTCAGGGGAGCGCAAACAAGACTAAATGCTGTTCGAACTGGTACCGATATAGACACGTCAACGGTTGGAGGCTGGGGGGTGAGGAAGGCTAGGGATAATTTCGGCCAAGAGCGGGGAGATTTTGGGGAAATAACTGTTCAACAGATGCTCCGATCGGTATACTGACTTAGAAATTTCTAGGGCCTCTAATCTGTCCAATTTATTTCCGTTGCCGCTAATATGTAAGAATTTGGCATCATCGATGGAAAAAGTATCATTGTCACTGTGAAAATCATACTTTTTCTATCGATGATGCCAAATTATTACATATTAGCGGTAACGGAAATAAATTGGACAGATTAGAGGCCCTAGAAATTTCTAAGTCAGTATACCGATCGAAGCATGTGTTGAACAGTTATTTCCCCAAAATCTCCCCGCTCTTGGCCGGAATTATCCCTAGCCTTCCTCACCCCCCAGCCTCCAGCCGTTGAAGTGTCTATATCGGTACCAGTTCGAACAGCATTTAGTCTTGTTTGCGCTCCCCTGAAGATGAGGTGAAAGCCTTGAAACCGGTAGGGTTATACCGTCACAAAAAAGTGGAATAAACAGTGTTTGTTAAAAATAAATTACAATGTCTTTAAACCTCCACAACGTTAATGCCTTAACTATAAACAACAGTTTAACAATGGTGTTGCTAACTTTAATAAATAAAATGGGACCTATTTAAAAACACGAGGCGTTCTTCACGGTATAGTTAAATGAGTTATTTTTCTGATGGCATGTTTTCTGATAAATAAGAAGTTCTATATAGTTCTAAATTTAAAAAAAAAAAACAAATTGAGGTAGTTTTAATTTGTGGCACTTGATAACTAAGCCTAATTCTTCATAAAGAAAGACCAGCGTTCAATCACAAATAAATAAATGTTAATAAATATGTATAGGTTTATTGATAGCAACATAGTGTGTACATATTCTGCAATTGCATATTCCATATATCTCAAGATAATGGTAAAGGAAATACATTTAAGAGAGAACCTATCAAAAAGTCTGGATTCATCTCATAACTTCCCTCCGGTCAAGATTCACCCCCACCAATAGAGATCGAGCCCGGGTGTGAGGACATCAGATATTTTTAAGCTCACACCCTTCATTAGATCACGGATTTTTTTCGGCTAAGAATCTCAAACTGAAATCCATACAAGAGAATAAAAAAAACGAATTCACTTTCGTTTTATTAACCAAACCTTATTTACCATCGCTGTTCTATACCAAGATAATGCAGTGCAAATGAATACTCGCTCCTAACGGGTTAGCAGCAGAAGAGGTGGGTGTCTTTCTAACTGTAAAGTGGGAATATTACCAGGAATGGAGCTTTCAAAAAAAAAAAAAAAAATCTGGAATTCTTTTCAGTGAATTAAAGAAAAGGTGAGAAGTGAGCAATGCTTCGCATTTTTTTTTCAAGTGTTTTTGCATAAAATATTATCTTTTACTGAAAAATATGAAATATTAAAAAGCTTTCACTTTGAAGAATTTCTTCAAACACTTACTGAGTGCTATAAGATTTTTCCTGTTTAAAATTGTTAAGTTTTGACATTATATAAACATCCTACATTAAATTTTTATATAATATAATAACACTCCTTTGATATGTGTGTATGAATCTTTCATTAAAACACTTGAATCAACTTTGATTATACGTATACGAAAAGTTCAACAATTCGCGGAAAGATATGCTAAATCATGCTTGTTATTTTACATTAGATTTTTTCAGATGTGTAAAGCGTGTGTGTTCATTTTTTTTATTAATATTATTTAAAATTTAACAAATATATTTATTTACTTATTACAAACTTCATTGTCTAGCGAGTTTAACCCTTCCTTCCATGTGATGTGTAACTACAAGTGATGGATAGCTTGTTCGGAGTTTCGGTCCGATGGTAGGACACCTTACTCCTTCATCGGATAAGTTCTGACTGTTAAGATATTTATTGGAAATTTTTGGATCTTTTTGGGAATCGGGAAAGGATAGGTTTGTGGTAAATGTTTTGATTTTATGAATGATTATGAGAAATTATAAACGATGAAATACATATATAAATATGATGATATATACATAATATTAAATACAAATATACATAAATTTGTGTCGTCACACACTGTTTTATATTGAATAAGTGAAAAAAAAAAAAAATAATAATAATAATAATGATGGTGAATAAATTATAAGAATGAATATAGTATATGTAGATAAGTAAATGAGTGGGGAAACGTGTGTGACTTTTATAAATATATTAAGGTGTAGAAAATGTTTATTGAAGGTGAGAAATGCGGTTGCCTATGGGGGTAAACTGTCTGCCGGAGGAATTATCGATGATGGGGTGTTCAGAGTGACAATCGGGGGGTCATTTGGGGGGATGATTAGAGTTAAAGAGGGGGGGGGGGTCGGGGGGATGTTTCGCAATATTGATTTCGGACGAGTGTGTCTGTAACTGGGTGTGTAACTAGTACACATTGCTTCTAAAAACTTTAATATCTCTATAAATATAATAAATACTGTGTTCAAATTTTAGGTATTCCTCCGTAATACATTTACGCATTGAATGAAAATAATAATATTAATAATAATTATCAGCAAGTATCGGCCGCATCAGAGATATTTTGTGAAAATCGGGAATAAATTCACCAATACAATCAAATGTGTGCCAGTGTGTGACGTAAATATATTCAGTCTAAAAAAACCACTATGGGTGAGGAAGCGACAGTACTATATTTACATCTCACTCTCACTCTACTTCGCTATATGGGAGCGCAAGAAAT
Source organism: Odontocerum albicorne (assembly GCA_949825065.1). Lineage (NCBI taxonomy): Eukaryota > Metazoa > Arthropoda > Insecta > Trichoptera > Odontoceridae > Odontocerum > Odontocerum albicorne. Next base: position 3,746,309 of record OX463844.1, on the reverse strand, counting down.
AGAATCTCAGTTCGCAGTTGTTTCTTCCTTCGAGGTATAACATACACAGTGTGTTTTTTTCATGTTTTCAGCAATTACATTTTAATTACTCGTATTATCACCTTTGACTTCAAATTTAATTAATTTAAGCGATTGGCTATGAACGTTGTATTTTTTTCGATTTTAAATCGCTCATTTTTATATGTGTGTTGATGTGTATTGAATACACAGCATCGGAATGCGCAGATTTTTTTAACACAGGAAGATGACAATGTCTTCAAACCAACCAGAAAAAAGTAAATAAAGAAAATTGCATAGTCTCAGAGATTATCATTTATTTTTACACAACATATGAACAGTATAAATAACAATAATAAAGTGAGAAATCATCAATCAAAAGGAAGATGAAATAGACGCTCAAGAGGAAAGGGGAATCGATAACTAAACACGTAACATTATTGACTTGAAATTAAGAGTTTTTCCAATTGGTTTTCAAAATATACCAATGATGGATTGAGTCTAATATCAATTTGTTTAAGCTGGTTTTAGTTGCTCACTAGATGGACAGTTAATTATGATATAAAAAACAAGAGTACTGGACTGGGAAAAACCATAAACAAACACAGCTTGAGATTAATGCAAGTCCATGATCGGTTAGGCGCTGGATATTTCGACGGGATGAGAGGACACATTGAATGATAAAAAAAAAACCTTTTATCTTGTTTATAATTTGTAGAACAACGAAGAAGGTTATTGTGATACCAGTTGAGTCATAATGTATCTAGACCCTTTCATTATATGTCTGAGATACTGTAATATACAAACCTTCACAGTTTTAAGTAGTTTTCGGTATTTAAACATACGATCAAGCACTTCCACAATTATATTCGATTACATAAAAAATAATTAATATCCAACAATGGCGATAGAGTCAAAAATATAATTAATTTCCAACAATGGTGATAGAGTAAAAAATATAATTAATATCCAACAATGACGAGAGAGTCAAAAAATAATTAATATCCAACAATGGTGATAGAGTCAAAAACATAATTAATATCCAACAATGGTGATAGAGTCAAAAACATAATTAATATCCAACAATGGCGAGAGAGTCAAAAAAATAATTAATATTCAACAATGGTGATAGAGTCAAAAACATAATTAATATCCAACAATGGCGAGAGAGGCTACGTTGGGCGGGGCATGTAGCAAGAATGGGAGAAGAGAGAATGCCTAACAAGGTACTCTTTTCCAAGCCCCAAGGAAGACGTAGCGTGGGTAGACCAAAGCTCAGGTGGATGGATGGGGTGCCGAGTGATACAAGCGTGATTGGCATCTGGGGCTGGAGGAATGCATCCAAGGATAGGAGGGAATGGCGACGACTACTGGAGGAGGCCGGGGCCCACAATGGGCTGTAGTGCCATTGATTGTAATATGCAAACCTTCGCAGTTTTAAGTAGTGTTCGGTATTTAAACATACGAGCAAGCACTTCCACAATTATATTCGATTACATAAAAAATAATTAATATCCAACAATGGCGAGAGAGTCAAAAAAAATAATGAATATTCAACAATGGCGATGAGTCAAAAAAATAATTAATATCCAACAATGACCATAGAGTCAAAAAAATTATTAACATCCAGCAATGGCGATAGAGTCAAAAACATTATAAATATCCAACAATGGCGAGAGAGTCAAAAAAATAATTAATATCCATCAATGGCGATAAATTCAAAAAATCATTTATCTCCCACAATGGTTATAGAGTCAAAAAAATTAAGGTCATTCTTTGAAAAATGTATTTTTCCATCACGAAGTGTGAATACATATTTGATTAATAAATACATTCGTACGTTACTAACACGCTCGTACAAGAACATACAAATATCCCAGTATTTCAGTGGATTAAAAATGTTTTGGCAAAGTTTTGAAAAATGCAAACAAGAACCCGGGATGTTTTCGCGTTTGAAATATTGTTTTGCATTACTATGATTTTCCAACGCGGCCAGTCTTTGTGATTTGGTTCGCTTAACAATTAAAAAAAGAGGATAGAGGGTAGATTCACGTTGGTTATATCGAAATTCTGAGGGTGTAAAATGAAAACTAAACCATCAGGCGGATAACAGCGTTAGTTACTGGGGTGTTTATCCCATTGCTAGTAGATAATGCACGGAACAAACTCCCATTCAATTTTTTTATTCACGTTTTTGCCTAGTAAACTCCTCGTTTTGCCATGTTTTGTGATAATCATTTGGGTACATTTTGTTCACATATGAATATAGACTATTTTTCGTTTCGCTTTAAGCGAAGGGCTTAAAAACCAGATAAATTTATTTAAATTTTTATGGTATTCTTTCGGAATAGATAAATAATATTCAGATCCAGTATTTAAGATGAAGAAAGAAGCATTGAGATAGTTCAGCCATGTAGAAAAAACGAAAAATTTAATAATTACAAACATAATCCAGAACACAAATATAATCTCGTTCGAACATAATTTTGTCTTTTTTGTGCTCCCCTGAAGATGAGGTGAAATTCTTGAAACCGGTAGGGTTATATACCGTTACAAAAAGGTGGAATAAACAGTGTTTGATAAAAATAAATTACAAAAACATAATCCACATGAGAAGTGTAAAAAAAAAATCGATAAATTAAGTAAGACCTAAGATTCTGAAATCGAGGCTCTGCCATAGAGTTTCATCTCTTCCTTCTTCTTTTTTCTTTACTCTTTAAGTGAGCCGTGCACACCAGCAAACTCAGCGTTGTGCTGGATCCGATGACACACCTGATTATTATTTATCAAGTAAACAATTTTTTTTAACATTTCATTTTTGTAAACAACAAACTAATGAATTTATTATCCTTACTCATTATAATATCGTACTCGTTTTAGACATCTAAACCAACATTAGAGATATCGTTAGTTTATTATCCTTACTCATTATAATATCGTACTCGTTCTAGACATCTACACAAGCATTTGAGATATCGTTACGTTTATTATCCTTACTCATTATAATATCGTACTCGTTTTACACATCTACACAAGCATTTGAGATATACTTAGTTTATTATCCTTACTCATTATAATATCGTACTCGTTTTAGACATCTACACAAGCATTTGAGATATCGTTACGTTTATTATCCTTACTCATTATAATATCGTACTCGTTTTAGACATCTACACAAGCATTTGAGATATACTTAGTTTATTATCCTTACTCATTATAATATCGTACTCGTTTTAGACATCTACACAAGCATTTGATACATCGTTAGTTTATTATCCTTACTCATTATAATATCGTACTCGTTTTAGACATCTACACAAGCATTTGAGATATCGTTACGTTTATTATCCTTACTCATTATAATATCGTACTCGTTTTACACATCTACACAAGCATTTGAGATATACTTAGTTTATTATCCTTACTCATTATAATATCGTACTCGTTTTAGACATCTACATAAGCATTTGAGATATACTTAGTTTATTATCCTTACTCATTATAATATCGTACTAGTTTTAGACATCTACACAAGCATTTGATACATCGTTAGTTTATTATCCTTACTCATTATAATATCGTACTCGTTTTAGACATCTACACAAGCATTTGATATATACTTAGTTTATTATCCTTACTCATTATAATATCGTACTCGTTTTAGACATCTACACAAGCATTTGATACATCGTTAGTTTATTATCCTTACTCATTATAATATCGTACTCGTTTTAGACGTCTACACAAGCATTTGAGATATACTTAGTTTATTATTCTTACTCATTATAATATCGTACTCGTTTTAGACATCTACACAAGCATTTGAGATATACTTAGTTTATTATCCTTACTCATTATAATATCGTACTCGTTTTAGACATCTACACAAGCATTTGATACATCGTTAGTTTATTATCCTTACTCATTATAATATCGTACTCGTTTTAGACATCTACACAAGTTTATTATCCTGGGATAAAATAAGACAAAAATGCGTTTCACAGGTCATTAATTTATTTATTTCACATTTGATACAAATGAAATCCGATTACGTTAAAAATTTAAAAAAAAATTTATTGAAGAACTCACGTCCATATAAAGCATAATAACAACATTTATCCATTCTTCCTTGTGAAGAAGCTCACTTTTGCCTTAAAAAATACTAAGGAGTTTGATTCTCAATTTATCATCCGAGATGTGGAAGATATCGATATCTGAAAATATATTCAACAAAGTCATTCCGTATGCGAGTGGTGATGTTGTTAACCTTTCCCTTCCTGTGCTAAAAAAATCCGTGCGTTCCGGTACTGTGTATTCAGTACACATGTAAAAATAAACTATTTAAAATCGGAAAAATAAGAATATTCATAGCCAATCGCTTAAATTAATTAAATTTATAATAATTGAAATTGAATTGCTGAAAACATTAAAAAACATCGGCCGACGTTCACCAAACGGGCGAAGAGACCACCTCAAACGAATGTTTGCGAGCTACTGAAACGAGAGAGAAGTGAACGAACTGAGACTCTATTTCTTGCGTTCCCATATACCGAAGTAGAGTGAAAGTGAAACGTGAATAGCGTCGCTTTTCATCCATAGCGGTGTTTTAGAATTAATATACTACGTCACACACTGGCACACGTTTGATTGTATTGGTGAATTTATTTCCGATTTTCACAAAATATCTCTGATGTGGCCGATAAGTACTAGTAATTATTAATATTATTTTTTTTTATTCAATGCGTAAATGTATTACAGAGGAATGCCTAAAATCTGAACCCAGTATTTATTATATTTATAGAGATATTAAAGTTTTTTAGAAACAATGTGTACTAGTTACACATCACAGGGAAGGAAGGGTTAATAGCTTTTCGAGTTTTCCCCATCATTCGTAAATACGGCACCGAAAACAATCTTACTTGATGATGACCAAAATATAGTACATCATACAAAAGTTTGCCAATCAACAAAAGGTTTGCTATTATTTTTCCTGATGGTATTTTGTATACGAGTATGTATAAACAAGTGTGTTGATTTATTCTAAAGCTTAAAGGGGATTATTAAACGTATAAAAAAATAGCATAACGATGAAAAAAAAAACTTGGAATACTTAGAAACTTGGAATTTGCAATCGAGTTTTCGCAGAAAGTTATTTTGAATCCGCTCAAATCGAAGGGAATTTCAGATTCCTCTCGAGTTTCATATGATTGAACTTCGATCTAATGTACTGTTAGCCAATGAATAATAAAGATGTCTTATAACAGCGTCACTATGAAATACCCTCGAGAATCACAAATTCCAGAACGGCAGATAAACACATCGTCTCAACATGATAACCGAAATTGTATTTACTGTTGAACATGACGAAAAGTGCTTTAATTCATAAAATCGTTGGTTAATTAAATCATTCATAAAAGCTTCTTGCAGTATTTATTCCTCTATCTTTAAACACAGACAATCGATAAGGACAAATGTTTTCATACAAATCGTTCACTGACCTGCGATACTTGTTTGCAATGACCAGTGAATGCACACAATGCACTTTATATACGAGTGTAACACAACACAGCATAACATAAATAATGCCCCCAGTCCCGCATACCACGTCCTTCCCCGTTTGCGGTCTAATGAGTCTACTTGACAAATAGCCTACAAGAGGCTCTAGTCACATACGGTAATATGGAATAGTAGGTTGTATTTGTAAATAACTGTGTTATTCTGTATGAAGCATGTTCGATTTCAAATACAGGTTGGGGGCCGTTTCGTTTAAGTAATCAATATAGTTAATCAATTTGAGAGGTGTAAAGAGAAATGAATGAAATGAAATCTGAGAATGAATGTAATAAAAATGTATTCAAATTGCTCTTATCTTTTAATATAATTAATCAATATGAAAGTTATCAATGTAGTTAATCAATATGAGAGATGTAAAGAGAAATACCTGAGAATGAATGAAATAAAAATGTATTCGAGTTGCTCTTATCTCTCAATATAGTTAATCAATATGAGAGAAATCAATATAGTTAATTAAAATGAGAGGTGTAAAGAGAAAGATCTGAGAATGAATGTAATAAAAATGTATTTAACTAGATCTTATCTCTCAATATAATTGATCAATATGAGAGTAATCAATATAGTTAATCAATACGAGAGGTGTAAAGAGAAAGATCTGAGAATAAATGCAATAAAAATGTATTCAACTTGCTCTTATCTCTCAATATAGTTAATCAATATGAGAATAATCAATATAGTTAATCAATATGAGAGGTGTAAAGAGAAAGATCTAAGAATGAATGTAATATAGTTAATCAATATGAGAGATGTAAAGAGAAAGATCTAAGAATGAATGTAATAAAAATGTATTCGACTAGATCTTATACTCGTATATCATTACTTACCCATTTATCAAAAGTCACTGTATTAGAATAGTTTGAATGGAAAAGTAAAAGTGATGTGTGGGTGAGTAATGAAATATTAAAGTAAGTTGAAAAATTCTATTACAATATTAAGGCAATATTTTCTCAGGTGATCAAAGTGTTGTGAGGGACAACGTAGGTGTAAACCGATGGGAAACAAAATCAATGGGGCAATAAAACATACGAGTATATACTCGAACTGGACTGTCAAAATCTGCCAGGATGATAGTCCACATAAGTATTTTACCATATTTAATGCATAGGAGATAAACGTGGAAATGCATTTAGGTAGAATACACGGGGTAATAATGTATGATCGAAAATGGAATTAATTAATTAGGAATGAATGTGCACATAATGCTGACATGCGAAGAAGATGAAGACGATCACTCTGGGGTGGTTTGAGCACGAAGAGCGAATGAATGAAGAAAGACTTATAAAATAGTAAAGTAAAATCAAGGAAAGAATGTTTGATCGAACGAATAAAAAATGTATTTATTTGAAGTGATGTCCATAGTATCAGTGCATCAATAAGATTGAAAATGTATTATCATTAAAAAATAATTATAAATCAAGCTAATATTTTTTGATCTTTACATATTTATTTACAAATACAACAAAAATTAAATGTTAAAGTTTACCGATCTCTGCTTTCATATATTTGATGAAAAATACATAAAATGTATGATTTTTAAAAGAAGCACTCTAGCGTTACTATCACATATCGGAAGATCTATATTATATAGGTTAATTTAAAGATGTTTCGATATATGATGTTTTTATAGCTCGTCATCCCTTGGGAAATTTGCTGAGGTTTTTTTAAACAAAAAAGCTTTCATAAATATGTGTGGAGGCGCAATGTACCCAAATATATATAGATTCAAATATATATATATATATATATATATATATATATATATATATATATATATATATATATATATATATATATATATATATATATATATATATATATATAGATGCGCAATGTACGTACCCAATCTAATGGCCGAAGGCACCGCATTTTAATTGTTAAACTTAACTTATTTTTTTGTTATATTTTTAATCTTTCTATAAGAGCAGGTTCAATTCTCTAGTACAAGGGCCTTTGAGGAGAGGCTGCTCTCTGAACGGCGCGGCGCTGTACAAACTTTATTTTTCATAATAATATTTTTTGAATGAAAAAGACAAAATTTACAACACTTTTTATGATCTTTCAGATATCCAAAAAAATATATAATCATTTAATACGACTGATTACTAATATGCGTGAAAATTCTAAAACAGTCAATATCAAACTAATTTCCTGACTGCTATCATCGCCATATAGTAGCATTACAGGATATAATTCCTCCCAACTAGTTGCTTCAATCGTTTCCTTTCAGTTCCCCAATTGTAACACATATTTAACTATTATTATTAGTAAAAATAACAATACAACTTCCAAAATACAAAAAAAAATACATCCCTTCTTCTAAAAACCCCTAAAATGCATGACAACATGGATTTTGACAAAATTTATGCTCAGCATAGGAAAAGTGATGTATATAACGGGAAAAATAATGAAAAAAATTAAAAACAATTTTTAGTGTTTTTTTTTATCGAAAAAATGCATGATGATGCAAATTTGCTTCACACATATTTTGTTGATTTTTACCCTGCAGATAAGTTTTTACATGAAAATTGTGCAAATAAATAAAAAATAACTGAATTGTTATCATTTTTTCTCTTTTCAACTTCTTCAACACTTTTATTATGGTTTAATTAATTCATTAAATGCAGTAAAAAGTTGAATCCACCATTCCTCCAACTGTCAGAATTAAAAATCATTTTTAATAAACAAACGCAAATCTTTTGCATTTTTTTGCAAATATTCAACAAGAACGATAGTTGTACCATGTGATTTTTGTGTATTTTATTACAAAAAGATGGTGTTGCATTTATCATATTTTTTTTAATTATCATGATGTAAATTTGCATCCCAATGCACTGTACTAATTAGAAAAATAACAACAATGCTTACTCCAAAATACGAACAAAAGAAAAAAAATAACAGTATACCGTCCAAAATACCACCAAAGGGAGAAAAAAATACAGTACACATTCCAAAATATTACCAAAAAATTAATCATCTAAAATACCACAAAAAAATAATTAACCTTCCGAAATACCGCCAAAAGAAAAACAATTATAATTAACCTTCAAAAATATCGCTAAAAGAAAAAAAATAAAATAATGCGCCTTCCAAATACCACTAAAAAAATAAAATGCGAAAACCCTTACAAAATACCAGACAGAAAAAAAACACTAAAAAAATGACGCAATAACACAAGCAATCTAGCGAATCCACGACTTCCACACAGTTACACTAAGCTTTTTCAACATATTACTATTTACCCTCTATCCAATGTCTCTCGACCATGTCTTGACCTTTCCAACAAATCTTTCATTCGAGTGAACGTTTTTTTTTTAATTACTTAAAAATCTCAGTTAGCAAAATAACCAACAGAAATGGTAGACAATTAAGTTAATGAAAAGCATTGTTTGAAGACAAAACTTAATGTATTTTTCAACAGTTAATGAACTTTTTAGCATGTCATTTACTTAAATAGTTCATCAAATGATGTTTCTTTTATTTTGATACAAATTTAAAGAGAGTCCTGTCAAATGGTTATAACATTTTATGAGAAGTACGAAAAGAGGGGGACTCGAGTATTGTAGAGTAGATTGAATGAGTACTTTAAGCTTTTTTATATTTATTGTGCGGTGATGCTGCTCAAATGTATTTATGGGCGAAATGACTAAAGTTGGCGGAGCTTTTAGGCTTATTAAGTCCCTCGCAGCGGCCCCGACCTCACCATTCAAATACATCACATAAAAGGTACCGCTTTAAATTCATCGCCCGCTTTAACAAGGCGATGAATTGTGGCTTTCCCGATGTTTGTTTTTTTTTTCAATAGAAAAAAAAATTGCAGTGACCTGTAAATTACTTGTTTTACATTGTTTATTTATTTAGTTTAACTATGTTTTCATTTATTGTTTAAAGCAATTTCTACAAATCAACTAGAAAGTTTTTGTTTCAAAAAATTTTACCGTATCTATAACTTCTTTAACGTTAATACGTATTTATTTTTACTTCGTTTCTCTTATAGGTCGATGGATTTGATCTCGCAAACCAATTGACCGCACTACAGAAAGAACGATACACATCCGTTTTCCATGGTCGATAACACTTCTACTGTCGTATAGAAAATAAAAATGTATATTTTCGTATTAGCTTCAAATAACTTAGCAATATTTTTTCATCTTATTTTATTTAAGAAGACACGGTGAGCCACATATTTATTGTTGGTAGGCCACATGTTTAACATGCCTGATTTAACTCGATTGATTATGTCAATTGCAAGAAAAAAGAATGTATCACTAATTAGTAAGAACTCAAAAACATCTGTTAAAGTTTCTAAGAACACAATAAGAAATACTATATACATACAATCACGCCGATTTCCTATCGATTTAAGTAGGGAGGAGAGAGCGCCAGATTGGTATGGTGGAATTTTTAATGTAGATGTTGATGTGATCATGGGGTCCTTCTCTGACTTTTACTCATTATTAATCTTTTTTATAATTTTAGTCTTAATTGTAAGACTGGTTGTTCGATTTTCATTTTGTCTAATTTTTTTATAATTTCATATTTTTATTGATTATATTTGAGAACTTAATTCTAAATTATTTATTTTAATGCATGCTCGTTTATATACCATTAAAAAGGGTTGCAAGAGTAATGCTGAAATTAGAATTTTGAGTGAGCATGAACACAATATGTCACAAAAAATATAAATGTTAACAGGAATCACATTAAAAAAATCGAAAAGCAATACGCACATGCATACCAACTACTATACATAAAATCCAAACTTAAGGTATGTTAATGCTCAGGTGATGAAAACCCCTAACATACAAAAAGAAAGAAAAAAATTATCTAAGAAATTTTCTTTAATCACAAAAATATTTATATCCACAATGATCCGAATCATCATCGAAACTCCATATATAACATGTATCTCGAAAAGTTTGAGAGAAACAAAGTCAACAAGAAGAAAGTGAGAAAAACAAACAACGAGAGAGTCACGCCGTGGTACCAGATTTATGGTTCAGACAAACAAAAACGTTCTCAAACAAAAAAAGCTCACGCATTCGTGGAAGCCTAGGTGTTGCAGACATCAACAGCAAGATGGAGAAGAGGCGATTGAGATGGTATGGGCACGTTGGACATCATATTGTGAACCAGGCAATCTTCATGGATCTTCCTCGAATAACAACCAGAGTAAGACCAAAGAATTCATGGGTGGTGCAAAAAGATAACTTGATGCAGAGGCACGGCCTGGGGGACGTAGTCCGGGACAGAAGAGCATACAACCTGAGGACGAGGAGAGCTGACCCCAACAGTCTTCGCAGACAGTGAGTTGGGATGGAGCAAGGGAGAAGACAAACAAAAACGCTCTCTAAGAGAATAATCAAAGGCATTAAGACTGTCACCAAATATGTCCGAGACTGCAATATAGTCATTACCCAATCGTTGCGATCTGAGAACAGGAGAATTTAAGTAATATTAACCATATACTGTGTGTTCTTAATTGAATTTCAATTCATTTTGTAAATAAATGTACATATTTTCAATAAATGTATGAAAAGCTTTAATGTTAATAACTTAAACAATGGCCGAACTTACAATTTATTATTGTTTTTAAAAAAATGAATGACACCACTTCTTTCTGATCACTGTCAATAATTAGCAACTCGCAAAAAGAATTTTCCTGTATTTATTATATGTCTTTTCCATGCAAATAGAAAGGAAGGTGAGAAACCTTTTTAATATTTATTGATAAAGGACTCAGAAAAGACGCTGAATTTTAAAATCAAAGCTTTTCCATCGACCTTTTTATTTTTCATTCAAAACACCGATTTCACTCGCCTAGTAATATTTTTTTTTCTGGAATCAATTTTCCAATACTGTATTATAAATTAAGGAAAACCTTTATTTTGAAAAACTTTGATAAGGAAATAAAAAAGAATTAAATTATTAGCAGAATTTCTCTGTGGCTTAGTTGACAAGACACCTGTACTCAAATCCGAGAGTTGCTTGTTGATTTCCCGTTGGTACCCTGCCAAAAAAATATATTTTAATCTGGTTTTCAATAAAGCCTTATTTGGCACCTTTCGATTCTTCTTGAATAATGGACTTGTACTCCTTTATATTTGAAGAAGTATGCGCTAGTGTTAAGTGATGTCCACTTCATAGAATCTCGTTAGATCTATTTATATGGCGCACTTGGTTGCCACGTCCGTTGTAGATATTTTGAGTAAACTTAAACAACTCGGCCCAAAACTACAGTTATCTTGTGAGATACTAAAGAGTGAAACTACACTTATAACACCTTTCTCCTTATTTAAAAGAGATTTCCACATGGTAAAAAGTCCACTTTATTGTATAGTACAGTGCTCCGCAACCTTTTGTCACCTACGACACACCAAAATTCTTACTAGAATTCCGTGGCACACCAAAAGCTAAAATATATAGGTATTAAATTGATACACAAATTTTACAATAATATTTCAGGGTCATTTTTCTTTGTCTATGACTAATTTGGTGCGGCCATGGTGTGTACAAAGCACACTACGCAGTTTTCAACAGTTGGCACCAGGCGCTGGAGGACCATTGAAAAATTATTTAGTTATAATAATTATTCTATACTACATTTTGAAAAATAGACAATATTATGAAAAAATATTTGTCATTGTGTATTAAATACATAATGAAAAATTGTAAAATGTCAAATACATTGAATTTGACCGCGGCACACCTGTATCCGGCTCACGGCACACCAGTGAAAAGCCTTTATATTTGGAAAGTGTACATAAGAAGGTATATTAACGTAGCAGAAGCGAAATATATGTGCTAAGGTAGTAGGGCATGCTCGGGTATAACACCTTGAGCGTAAGAAGAGATCTGCGTCTCCTGGTATACGTTGTCAAACTCGTTCGAGAAGCTGTGAGCTGTCCAGCATTACTACAAAGATTAGCGTTAAATGTTCCTAACAATTACACTAGACTGCGTCGGCAAGATAATATACGCAAGAACGGGTCTTCCAGCCGCTATGCCTGTTGGAATGGCCTTAACTCTTCTGAACGGGACTGCTTCGGATATTGACATATTTCATATCACATTACCAAAAGCAAAAGTAAATTTTCTTCCTAGATTAAGCGCATTAGAAAGCACTCATCAACATACTTAAGTGACTGAATATATATGTATCATATGTTTGTGTGTATATATTCATTTGTATACATATGCATTATTTTTTATTTTATATAATTTTTTTTCTATGTACTTTTTCTTCTTATTTTATGTCTTGTATTTTTCAAAGTAATTGGGCTAAGCCTGTTTTGAAAAAATAAATAAATAAATGAATAAAAATATCAAAAGTATTAATTTTAATTTGCTACGATTGACTAGATATCAATAGGTGTAAGTGACCCATTTAAAAGTAGCACTCGACTTTGCTGGTATCAGAATTTTATTTGTTTACCTCAAACAAGATGTCAAATAAATGGTTCCTTATTAAATGTTTTTAAAAAAAATGTTTTATTTCCCGAATTCGTTAAAGAGACAATTAAAAAAAACATCACTATGAAAAACCTTAAAAGTTTTTCCACGAAATTCTTATGAATATCTTATTCACCATCAAAAATGATAAGAAAATTAAGCGTGACAGTATTTTTTAATTCAATTAAATCCTACGTTTTGTTTCTTTGAATTATGTTTTTACTTCATACTTTCAATTAGCTTAAAATAATAAGCTGTAAATCATTCTACCACAAATTTAATTTTTCTCGGAAAAAATATTTTTTAAATACAAAATATCGTATAAAACTTTATTATCTGACTTTTCATAGAAAACGATTTTTTCTTATGTATTAAATCTTACACATGATTTTAATTTCAATTCAAAGTAAAATTTTAAACTCTCCTCAAGGGCGCTCCAACACGGAACCCGGACACACTACCATTAAACAAATCATGTTTGGCAGTTTAAACAAAGTCTGAACGAATCATAAATAACACTTTCGAATTATGTTATATTATTGCCATGTGATAATCTCTTCCAACCAATCAGAAATATATTTAACAGACTGAAAACTTTTTAATTTATTTTACCTGAGTTTCAGAGGGAATCGAACCCAAAATATCTGGTTCGGAAGAGAGGCGTCTTCTTACCAACTAGGTCATGGAGATGGACAGTAATATTTTATTTTTATTTAATTTACGACACAACAGTGTCTTTTATATACAAGCGAACATGTGACAGGTTATACAAGTACTTAAAATTATTGACTAAAAATACAAAACTTTGTCTTAAACTAACATGGAGATATAAAAAGCAGTAGTAATAATAAAAAAAGTAATTCCAAAGCCATTGTTTAAAATGATTTAATATTAACATGTATATTTAAGTTCAATATATGTTATGTATGTATACCACAAAATATTACCAAACTTCACCAAGCAGACTTACGTAATTGTCGAAGACTTATTTTATGGTGACAAATAACTTAGACTTGTTTTTAGTGGAACAACGCTTACATATATTGTGAGTGTGGGTCTCTTCTTGTTGTTTTAATTTTGGTTGTTTTTGTATTTGTGTTTCTGTGTGTTTTTCTTTTTTTTGTTTTGGATTTGTTTTGATTTTTATTCTTATGATTGTGTGCGGCATATTGTGGGATGAATATTTTTGGTCTTTCTGGAGTGATAATGTGTGAGGAGTTGAGTTTCGCAAAATGTTTCCAGTTGTAGTTAAGTGTCACTGTTTGTCAGGTTGATGAGAGCGTGCAACGGGGTTTTTTGTGTTATCAAAAATCGGAAAGAAGTATCGATTTATTTTTTCATGCTAAATATCCTCAGTGAGATACAGGCAAAAGCCTAGTTTACTGGGGATACGACAAATGAAAGGCAACAAACCCAGATCCATTAAAATTATATGTCCAAATCAAATAACCTGTTGTTTTTTCTCAAATTGTGTATATTTCTTGTCATGTGTAATAATAAATAAATAATAAATAAATAAAAATATAATAAGAAGAATTGGACTTTTCGATAATTTTATGGATATTTCTTGAGATATAGAAAACACGTGAGCTCACTTGTAGAACGAGATACAGGTTGCTTTGTAGAATCGAAACCTTCCACATGTTGATGCAGGGTTACTCAACTCCAGAGGCAAAGTATTGTCCTTAATGTTTCGTTTATACTAGGTTATTTTTTAAAATAAAAGTATTTGAATTTATTTGAACATCATACAATGATATTTAAGAAATGAGTGTATATATAATTTGGCTACATTGAGTGAATGTGCTGCTAAAGACTTACGAAATAAATAAATATGAATGAAATAAATGGTCACCGAGGAAGAAACAGACTAAAGAGAAAATAGAAGGGGATACTTGGAGATATTTTAAGGGAGGAAAGTTAAGAAGTATGTCAAAACAGAACAGCATGCATGACGAGATGAGTTCTGCATGGAGAGAAAGGGGTGGAGATCTGTCCTCCATGCTAACCCGAAAAGGTGCATAGAAAAATGATAAGTATTTACATGTGTACTCACAAAAAACATAGTTTTCACTAAAGATAATACAAATGAGTGGTTTTTTTTCGTGTATCAATACAATACAATTTTGGACATTCAAATCAGTTTTCCGTTTTTTTATGATTTAAAGTTAAGTCAATCCTTGTCTTGACAACTATAAAAGACCGAGCACATGATTATTTTCATATATATCACATAAAAACGATCATATAACTTAATACCACAAGGCATTGAACTGGTTGAATGTTAGAAATAGACGCCAAATGTACACACTGTCTCTATTGTATAATATTCTTAACTGTCCCGCCGTTCCCTCTCATCTCACCGAAAATTTTCAGCGTCTTTCCAATCATGAATTAGCGCAACGGTCAAACAAAGATTGTCTATTGACCTTTCCAGTTCACCACTCCTCTTTTTTACGTCGTCCTTTACTGTCCATGCATTTAGACTCTGGAATCAGTTACTAACCAATATAAGACTCGCTCCGTCCTTGGTATGCTTTAAAAAGCGACAGAAAAAACTCTTAATTTCTAGTCACTAAAATAACGTGTATCATTTCTGATTTTTTCTTTTCCCTTCCTCTCCACCATCCCTTCCTTTCCTTTTGATTGATGATATCTCACTGTGTATGAAAAAGAATGTTCGGGTGATTATCCCTTTTTGTGGGGTTCGTGGGCATATGCTCATGTATGTGTTTATGGATTTCATGGGGATGGATAGTCATTTGAATGATTTATGCGACAACGTAACTTGCTTCCTTTAATTTTGTCTGGATGGTTAGAAGAGATTGCTGCCTGGCAATAACCCCACCAGATTGTATTTGCAATAAAAGTGTTAAATAAATAAATAAACCTTTCTTCTTAATAACTATTTACTTAGACCATCAATACCACGTCTTCCACTTAAATTCGTACTGAAAATATACGATTATGTTATGTTCGAGATATACGCCTTAACGCTGTTTGCATCATCTTACTTAAAACATACATTTTATCCGTGGAATAATTTCATCTTGTTTCATACATTTACACTCCACATATTTTTCTTACCACATGAATCTTCACAGCATTACTTCTTCACGTGCAGCAGAATTGTAAAAACTAAGGATTTTCAACGATGACATCGAATTGTCAACACGTCGGAATTGTCAAAGATCACAAACTACGAGTTTACCAGTTTCATCTCTACTACACTGGTTCTTAATCCAAAACCTCAATTAATGGAATTGAAGATAATGTTGTCCCCTAACCACACTTTTCAATATGTGCGAACCGTCAAGTCGTATAATATATTTCATAACACTTACGTTGTTTACAGTACAAGCTGGTGAACTTATTCCCATATGGCAATCTCTTCCTACCTACAAGAAATATGTTAAATGAAAACCATGCTGGTATCCTTTTTGATCAAATAAGGCTTTCAAAAAGAATTAAACCCTCAATCTTCGCGTTGGAAGATAGGTGGCTTATAAACTAAGCAACGGTGGCCATCGTTGAATCTGTCGAGGAGTATCAAACGAATGAAATTTAATAATAAAATAATTCATCTTTGAATATTCGACTCAATCCGTTTCAAAGTCAAAGTTCTTGCATTCACCTTCAGGCTGTTTCAAAAACCAATGCGGCCAGTTTGTGGACAAGTTAAGATACGAAACTAGGAGCAACACAGAATTTGAAATGGGTCCTGAAATAGGATTAAATATTTGATAACCAAAGGCCATTCGAGATATGAAACTCGTAACTACAGAAAGCTGAATCTTTTTTACAACGTATGTAAGAAAATACCGTTTTTAAAAATTTATGGACAACCCCTAGAAAAGTCTAGTGGAGCACACTTGTGCTTTACAAAATTATATTAAAGTTTGTTTTTCTTTTTTTTTTTTCAATTTTAAATTAAACGCGTTTTTCTTACTCATGGTTTCAAAGTGATTTAATTTTTTTAATTAAAAAAATAAAAGCAAATAAAAATGAAGTAAGCTTATATATTTTTTAAAACCTTTCAAAATTGATTTTTGTAAAAATGCTGTTTATTTATTTTATTTACATTTTTTCTTGAATATCCTTAAAATTAAATTTTATCCTCAGTGAGATACAGGCAAAAGTCTAGTTTACTGAGGACACGACAAATGAAAGGCAACGAACCCAGATCCGTTAAAATTGTATGTCCAAATTAAATTACATGTTCTTTTTGCGCAAATTATGTATATTTCTTGTCATGTGTAATAAATAAATAAAAATAATTATAAGGTTCAATATAATAGGAAACAAGTGAATTATTAAATGAATTACAATTCAAAATAAATTGGCATCGTCCCCTTTTACACCGGTTCGTTCAGTATAATTTCAACCTGTTTCGAGCGACAACCGTACGGACTTTGACCTATTTATACTATGATAAACAAAATAATTGTTGTTAGTATGGTATGTATTTTTTTAAATGGTATAATGATGCAAATTGAGCTCTCTGTATCGCAAGAGTAACTGTTCGTATGGATTATATGGTATGTCCTCATTAGAGCAAGAAATCAAAGTTAATTTATTGTACAGCACCGGTACAAAGACTAAAATAGGTGAATGACTGATGCTCAATACTCGTAGATTCTGGTTTACTTCTTGCGTTTTCAGTGAATAGATTCCTCTTTAGCAGATATTAGTTTGTCGTAAGTAAAACACAATAAACGTTCCAGAGATTGAGAATATCATTTTTAATTCCTTATGTGCAGCCCATCGCTCATCGTAAGCCACTTTATTCGCCCGTGTATGCCGTCATGGCTTACAAGATACTTGCTAGATACCATGTATACCGCGCGTTCTCTGCGTGCATGGACCGTTTGAATATTTATAGTGATTATTGCGAAGGTCACGCATAAGGAACATCTCATTACAATAGGTACAGATAGCAACTCTACAATATTTACACAACAATTAAACAAATAAAATCATACATTTTAGCTGACATAAACGTCCGATACATTAATCATTTCAGTCTATAAAATGGTAATTTGTGCAATTTATAACGTAATGAAATTAAAGTTTTATAGTATCAAACAAAAATTCTAGTGTTAAGGGGTGTTAATTTACTAATGAAAATTTACTGAAAAAGGTTCCGAACTAGACTAGAGAACGGGTGTACCGGAATCGACACATCTTGATCAAGATAATAAAAGCCTTCGCTCTACAGATCATTAAAGTCGGAAGGGGTGTTTCAAGATTACACTCTTCCTTCTGACCAACATATTCGGAATACAATTCTGACTCATTTATTTAAGCTAGCTACTAAACGATATTACGTTGGTAAAGAAATTGTACAAGTGAATGTTTTCAAATTAGAAAGTGCGCGAAGGTGAGTCTTTCAGTGATCACAATAACACTTGGTATAAGTAAACTCTACTAACAACTGGTGAAAAGTCTACAAACATTAAAAATTCAATCAAATCATTCCAGAGAGTGTCAAAATGGTTAAATACATAACTTTGATCCTGGAACTTCTGTTTTCGTAGCAGTTATCGTTTGTATTTTTGTGTCTGTAAGTCTAAACTTTTTCACGCTAAAAATGGAGTATGGAAATGTGGGTAAGAAGATTATGTGGGTGAGAAGATTTCAAGATTGGATCCATCGGTCGTCTTTCACAAAAGTGTATCAACGAGAAAGTATTCTAATTTTGTAAGTGAAATCAAGAATCCAGCAACCGATTTGATTGCTCTGATTAAAAAGGACAGTCTCATATTTTCTTAGTGCTCTTATACCCGAGGACAACCCGTCAATAGACAATCATCACCACTCTCATTTGCGAATTTAATCTAAGTTTCCTCCTAACACTCCAAACTCAACTTTTGTTATGCTGATGAAATTAATTATTTTACCAGAAACCTTGACGATAATTATAATTTGTCACATAGAATCGATCATATTGAAGAATTTTAACTCAGACGCTTCTGGGTGGTAACTGGAAATTCCATCACTGAGTTCTATAATAAGTTTCTGTCTGAATGTGTTTTTCCTGATTGCTGGAAGAATGGGTTTATATTGTCTTTATTCCGAAATAATGTAATAAACGAATAACTTACCCTTAAGCGTTTAACACTTCAGTCTTTATTAGAGAAAATTCTGAAAAAGATTATAAGCGTTCGAATTAACATATATCTCATATCGAACTTCTGAAAAATATTATAAGCGTTCGAATAACATCTCATATCGACCTTTTGAAAAAAACTATAATGTATTCGAATAAAATTCTATACTGAACTTTTGAAAAAGATTATACGTCTTATACATCGCAAGTCGTCGCTACAGAATTGCATCTCAAGTCGTCACTTCAGTTTGGATTAAAAAAGAGCGTCTCTTGTGAGTATGCAATATTTTACCTGCAGCAGTTAACATCAGAATGTGTGGAGAAGTGTGTGTTCTTGATGTCATTAGAAAGACAGTGACCCATATTCAGTAAATTAATAAATGATCCAATAAATATTTTTCTTCCTAGTACAGGAATACTTTCAAAATCGCAAGGTGACGGTTGACTGAAGTGAGAAATTTCTCGAAGCGTCGTTAATACTGGTTGCACAAAGGATAGAATTTTGGTTATTCTTATATATATTATCCTCATGGATGATCTTCTAAAACTTTCTCTACCCAAAAGCTGTAAAATTCAGGTTTAAGCTAACAATTATATTGTATTAATAAGAGTGTATCTGTAAGAAGCGTGTGTGACATGTTTTAATCAGATTTTTGACTGGAGAAATAAGACACGTGACGTTTTGATGAAGGGTTATCCTGGCGGGTTCTCCCATAATCCATTTCGATAAACATTTGCGTCTCACCCGAGATAGTCAATTTTGGTTTGACCATTGATGCCATACTCACGATGGTGTAACACATGCAAAGTGTGAGATAAGCATTTCACAAAGCCGCACGCTTGGTGAAGGTCAGATGATGCTTGCCTTATCAGATAAAACGACTATACTTTTAGGTTATTTTCTTTAGATTGGCGTGTCGAGGTGCTGAGTCCACTTTTTTCATTTAAGTTAGTTCCTTTGCCCTGTTGCTATTTATGTGACCATCCAGATCAGACAGCATTTCGTGGGACTGTGAGGAAAATTGAATCTCTCGAAATAGGAAGGAACTCTGTGCAACCAAATACCAGACTACTAAGCCAAAAGTTGACTACTCTGACCTTATGGCAACCAGAGATAGTTCTACTGCGTTCTCCAATTTTTGTGAAACATTTGGTGACTTTCTTAATCTTGAAGGTTTTCTATAACTTCTTAATAACTTTCTGTGAGTGTGGGTTTCTTCTTGTTGTTTTAAATTTTGTTGTTTTTGTGTTTCTGTATGTTTTTTATTTATATTCTTATGATTGTGTGCGGTATATTGTGGGATGAATATTTTTGGTCTTTCTGGAGTGGTGATGTGTGAGGAATTTAATTTCGCATGATGTTTCCAGTTGTAATTGAGTGTCACCGTTTGTCAGGTTGATGAGAACGTGCAACGGGGTTTTGTTTTTGTGTAATCAAAAATCGGAAAGAAGTAATGATTTATTTTTTCATGCTTAATATCCTCAGTGAGATACAGACAAAAGCCTAGTTTACTGGGGATACGACAAATGAAAGGCAACAAACCCAGATCCATTAAAAGTGTATGTCCAAATTAAATTACCTGTTGTTTTTTCACAAATTATGTATATTTCTTGTCATGTGTAATAATAAATAAATAAATATATAAAAGTTGTATCTGATTTGCTGTAGGTGCAACCGCTATGCTTTTCACACTCTGATGTGGTGTCAGTCGAGGGAGAATAAACCTTTCGTATTGTTTCATAATACAGTATTTTAAAGCAAAATTATGTAAAAAAAATAAGAGATACATCATTTAAAACTTTTTCTTTAAACTTTTTACTTGCTCTTTAAGTAAAGTAAAAGAAAAATTCAATCCGCACTTAACATGTGAATCCATTAAAAATTCAGATATTCATTTTTGAAAGCTTCAATTTAAACTTGGGAAACAGACTTTTATGCGTATTCAAATGCCAAAGGTGCGTACGTCAGAAAGTTCAATTCATAGAGTTCAAGGGTAAACAGAAGCACTTAGCTCATAAAAATGGTAAAAAACTCTCGGAATATTCGACTTACTATTTGGTTAAAACATCTAAATGTACATAACACTCAAATTACGCTGATTAATAAAGGTTCAAACCAAAGAATTTGAATGGCGAAAAATTGTAAAGTGTAAAAATTGAAGTTTTTTAATTATGTCTAAACTTAAAAGATGTATACTATACCTTTTTTAAGTATGAATATTTTTTTCGAACTCATACAATTTTTAAACGCTTTAGAAACAATATTCGTGATTTTTGTTTTATCAAAGGACCATTACTATTAAGAACCGTTTAGAGAGCAAATTCTCCTTAAGGGCACTCTAAGGAGAGTTTGAGAACCTAACCTAACCTATCCTAACCTAGCCTAACCTAGCCTAACCTAACCTAACCTAACCTAGCCTAGCCTCTAACCTAACCTAACTCGAACTCGAACTCTAAGGGACTCGAACCTACAACAAAAAAAAACTGTACCCGGCGGTACACATCGGGCTTAAGAAAGATACTGTCGGCCATGATCGGCTATCTTCTGCTTTGTAGATCGTCGTCTCTGTCGCTTGACAACGACTGACAAATCGCGACGGAACACGTGTATGAATGACAGTGACGACGCTCTACAAAGCCGAAGTTATCCGATTATGGCCGACAGTCTCTTTCTTAAGCCCGATGTGTATTACTTACTGCCGGGTACTGTACTAATATTAAACAAATCACTTCTGGCAGTCATAACATCAAATCGTGTATAACACTTTCTTTTTATACAGTACAACATTGTGGGATTATTGCCAGGTGACAATCTCATCCAACCAACCAGAAAAATATTTATGAGGTCTTACGTGAAAATCAGGTTGAAAACCTTTTTTTT
Organism: Odontocerum albicorne; assembly: GCA_949825065.1. Classification (NCBI taxonomy): domain Eukaryota; kingdom Metazoa; phylum Arthropoda; class Insecta; order Trichoptera; family Odontoceridae; genus Odontocerum; species Odontocerum albicorne. The sequence continues at coordinate 3,724,299 of OX463844.1, read as the reverse complement.
TCAAATTTGGTTTCAGCGGAAATCGAACTCACAATCTCCGGATGGAAAGACAGACATTTTACAAACTAGACTACGTAAGTCGTCTTAGTTGGAAAGGTCCTTACATATAATCTTCCCGAAAAATTCGGGTTTGATTCCGATGGTATCAAAAAATATAAAAATATGTCAGCTGATTTTTCAGTTTTCTTGAATTATTTTACTAATGTTTACTTTCATTCAGTGTTATACTGCCTATTTTAAGTGGTATCTATCTAAACACGTTCTTTCTCGTTCAAAATGAAGATTTTTGAACCCTAATAGTACTATAGGATAAGACGAATACATACACACAGTACCCGGTGGTAAGTATTACACATCGGGCTTCAGAAAGAGACTGTCGACCATAATCGGCTAACTTCGGCTTTGTAGAGCGTCATCTCTCATTCATACACGTGTTCCGTCGCGATTTGTCAGTCAAATATAAGCCGTTCACAAGCCAAGTGAACCAAATCCATTCTGGTTAGTTTTGAGTAAACTAGGTTCAAACATATTTTAGTGTTTCTAATTATGTAAGGGTATAATCGCAATTCCGAAAAGTTGGGTATATTTATTACACTTAATTTGTATAAAAGCATTTTCTGCTAAAACCTAAAGCTTTTCGCACATCTTTCATGCATTGATCTTAAATTCAATATTTTTGGACTTGGTTCGCTTGGCTTCTGAACCACTCATATATTAAATGAGACGACGCTCTACAGAGCCGAAGTTAGCCGATTATGGACGACGGTATCTTTCTTAAGCCCGATGTGTATTACTTGCCGCCAGGTACCCTACATACATGCATACATACATAAAAATAAATGTCATAACTTAGAATTTAAGTATGCGAATGCAAAGTGTGAATGTTTAAGCAAATATTTTTATAATTTAGTATAAATATAAAATCTTTAAATTGTGGTTTAGGAATGAGGCCACGTGATCAGAGGCATTATCTAGTGAAGCAGTTTTAAATATATTTAATATGGTGATTTTTGCATAGTTGTACATTTGCCCTCTACGATTCGTCTTTCAATATAAAACTATTTAAATTTTTAACTACATATTGTTAAGAATAAATTAATAATAAAATGAAAAATTTAATAAAACGGTTCACGTCATAGGCTAAACGATACACTTAGAATCAAACAACTTAAAAAAATACAAAGGAAATTATCAAATGTTCTTTAACCTTTTTACGGCGATGGCTCGAGTATATTTCGTGTGTCCCACAGGCGGCGGTGTTTTAGGTCAATAAATTTATATTGTATCTACATAAAAATATGACTCACCATTATCCCGAATCTGATTACTGTGGAACTGTGCGCCGATGCATTTTTTAGCTGACACTATACACACGTAATATTATCCAAATCAAAGCTATAAATAAAGTGCGACAATATAAGAAGCAATAATCGAAGAAAACAATAATCCATAAACAATGAAAAAGGCAATTAATTCAATACGCAATACGCGTACTTACAAAAAAAATGTCGACGCAAAATACGTCATATTGATCGGGAGAAATCGTCATTAGAAACATGACCTTCAACACACCCGAACGTGTGGCGCTAATATTTAAAATGCTTTAAATTTCGACGGCCTCGAATCGGTCTGTTTAAATCCTTCTTATGGATCAAGTACTTGAAGTTTTGATGATTTTAAAAGAGATGTCACTAGAGGACACGTTTTGTCTTATATTCAGGTTAAAAATTTTAAAGAAGATTTAATTTTGACTGAGATATCGACACGCAAAGTTAGTGGCCACTTAAATGGCCGCTCGCCAGGACGGCACGTATTATGTATGGGCCAGTTAAGTGGTCCCCCGCCGTGAAAGAGTTAAATAGAAATTCATAAAACATTAACTTTGTTTTGTACAAACGTAATTGAATAACATTGGTGCTGAGGCACAGTTATTTTTATTTGAAAACTCAAATTAAAAATCTTGAAAACCTCATACAATTTTATCTCTACAGTATAATTAAATTTTCACACCTAACAGTTTAATATGACTTTTACCAAGTTCACCCCAATTGTTTATAACTTTTCAAAAACTTCGTTTTACCACATCGAATTCCATGCTCAAAGACTTACCTTAACCGCACTCCAGGAGAGATTCCTACTTCCAAGATCTTCTCCCCAAAAACAAACTCTCAACCACCTGGGACTTCCAGAAGTCAAAGACTTCTCAACATTTTCTTTGACGTAACGTAAAAAAGCACTGACGTACTATTTTTTTTAATAAAAGATACAATTAAAGTCAAACATATGCTATCCTTATTTATACCTTTCGATTACCAGGCAGAAAATACACATTTAGCAGGTTTTGACGTTTTACATCACAATTAACGTCTATACGTTTCAACTACACTCGTGTCTTAAGTCATTGTAATTCTAGCATATTTGTAAACAAAAATTGGTTTTTTGTTAGTCAAAAGAATTATAATTCGTTTAATATTGACTAAAAATATTGAAATTTCGCACAATTAGAGATTTAGGACAAAAACACGAAAACAAGTTGAACAAATAATACGTCTGTAGTGTTTTGGTTCATATATTCGTAACTTGGTTGTCAATGGCAATTTTTCGAGTAAGTATGAAAATTCCGCCTATTACTTAGAAATATCCTAACATATTTAGCACGTTTTGAGATTTTATATCACAATTAACGTAAATGCGTTTCTACTACACTTTTATCTTAATTCATTATAATTCGAGCATATTTGTACAAAAAATTGGTTTTTTGTTAGTCATAAATAATATAATTCGTTCAATATAGACACAAAATGAAGAAATTTCGCAGAATTTGAGGTTTAGGACGAAAAACACGAAAACATGCAGAACAAATATTACTTCTGTAGTCATTTTGTACATAAATTTGTAAACTTGGTTGTTAATGGCACATTTTCGGGAGAAAAGTGTGAAGTTTGCACCTTTAACTAAGAAAATATAGAAATTTCGCTAAATTTGACATTAGGACGAAAAAACGAAAACGTGTAGAACAAATAATATTTTTGTCGTCATTTTGTACATATATTCGTAAACTTGGTGTTCAATGGAAAATTTTCGGGTGAAAAGTGTGAAGTTTGCGTCTTTTACTAAGAAAATATAGAAATTTCGTTAAATTTGAGGTTTAGGACGAAAAACACGAAAACGTGTTGAACAAATAAAATTTCTGTCGTCACTTTGTACATAAATTCGTAAACTTGGTTGTCAATGGAAAATTTTCGGGTGAAATGTGTGAAGTTTGAGCCTTTTACAAAGAAAATATAGAAATTTCGCAAAATTTGAGGTTTAGGACGAAAAACATGAAAACGTGTAGAACTAATAATATTTCTGTCGTCATTTTGTACATATATTCGTAAACTTGGCTGTCAATGGCAAATTTTTGGGTGAAAAGTGTAAAGTTAGCGCCTTTTACGAAGAAAATAAAGAAATTTCGCTAAATTAGAGGTTAAGGACGAAAAACACGCAAACGTGTAGAACAAATAATATTTCAGTCGTCATTTTGTACATATATTCGTAAACTTGATTGTCAATGGCAAATTTTCGGGTGAAAAGTGTGAAGTTTGCACCTTTTACTAAGAAATGTACTAACATATTTAGCAGATTTGAGATTTCATATCACAATTAACGTAAATGCGTTTCTACAACACTTTTGTCGTAATTTATTATAATTCGAGCATATTTGTACTAAAAATTGGTTTTTTGTTAGTCAAAATTAATATTATTTGTCTATACGTTTCAACTACACTCGTGTCTTAAGTCATTGTAATTCTAGCATATTTGTAAACAAAAATTGGTTTTTTGTTAGTCAAAAGAATTAAAATTCGTTTAATATTGACTAAAAATATTGAAATTTCGCACAATTAGAGATTTAGGACAAAAACAAGAAAACAAGTTGAACAAATAATACGTCTGTAGTGTTTTGGTTCATATATTCGTAACTTGGTTGTCAATGGCAATTTTTCGGGTAAGTATGAAAATTCCGCCTATTACTTAGAAATATCCTAACATATTTAGCACGTTTTGAGATTTTATATCACAATTAACGTAAATGCGTTTCTACTACACTTTTATCTTAATTCATTATAATTCGAGCATATTTATACAAAAAATTGGTTTTTTGTTAGTCATAAATAATATAATTCGTTCAATATTGACACAAAATGAAGAAATTTCGCAGAATTTGAGATTTAGGACGAAAAACACGAAAACATGCCGAACAAATATTACTTCTGTAGTCATTTTGTACATAAATTTGTAAACTTGGTTGTTAATGGCACATTTTCGGGAGAAAAGTGTGAATTTTGCACCTTTTACTAAGAAAATATAGAAATTTAATAAAGTATAAATAGTATAAATATAGTCGTCATTTTGTACATATATTCGTAAACTTGATTGTCAATGGCAAATTTTCGGGTGAAAAGTGTGAAGTTTGCACCTTTTACTAAGAAATGTACTAACATATTTAGCAGATTTGAGATTTCATATCACAATTAACGTAAATGCGTTTCTACAACACTTTTGTCGTAATTTATTATAGTTCGAGTATATTTGTACTAAAAATTGGTTTTTTGTTAGTCAAAATTAATATAATTTGTTCAATGTTGATGCAAAATATAGAAATTTCGCTAAATTTGAAATAAAGGACGAAAAACGCGAGAACGTGTAGAACAAATAATATTTCTGTCGTCATTTTGTACATATATTCGTAAACTTGGTGTTCACTGGCAAATTTTCGGGTGAAAAGTGTAAAGTTTGTGCCTTTACCTAAGAAAATATAGAAATTTCGCTTAATTTGAGGTATGGGACGAAAAACATGAAAACGTGTAAAACAAATAATATTTCTGTCGTCCTTTTGTACATATATTCGTAAACTTGGTGTTCAATGGCAAATTTTCGGGTGAAAAGTGTGAAATTTGAGTCTTTTACTAAGAAAATATAGAAATTTCGCTAAATTTGAGGTTTAGGACGAAAAACACGAAAACGTGTTGAACAAATAAAATTTCTGTCGTCACTTTGTACATACATTCGTAAACTTGGTTGTCAATGGAAAATTTTCGGATGAAATGTGTGAAGTTTGCGCCTTTTACAAAGAAAATATAGAAATTTCGCAAAATTTGAGGTTTAGGACGAAAAACATGAAAACGTGTAGAACAAATAATATTTCTGTCGTCATTTTGTACATATATTCGTAAACTTGGCTGTCAATGGCAAATTTTCGGGTGAAAAGTGTGAAGTTAGCGCCTTTTACGAAGAAAATATAGAAATTTCGCTAAATGTGAGGTTCGGGATGAAAAACATGAAAATGTGTAGAACTAATAATATTTCTCTCGTCATTTTGTACATATATTTGTAAACTTGGGTGTCAATGAAAAATTTTCGGGTAAAAAGTGTGAAGTTTGCGCCTTTTACAAATAAAATATAGAAATTTCGCCAAATTTGAGGTTTAGGACGAAAAACACGAAAACGTGTAGAACAAATAATATTTCAGTCGTCATTTTGTACATATATTCGTAAACTTGACTGTCAATGGCAAATTTTCGGATGGAAAGTGTGAAGTTTGCGCCTTTTACTAAGAAATGTACTAACATATTTAGCAGATTTAAGATTTTATATCACAATTAACGTCAATGCGTTTCTACAACACTTTTGTCGTAATTTATTATAATTCGAGCATATTTGTACTAAAAATTGGTTTTTTGTTAGTCAAAATTAATATAATTTGTTCAATGTTGATGCAAAATATAGAAATTTCGCTAAATTTGAAGTAAAGGACGAAAAACGCGAGAACGTGTAGAACAAATAATATTTCTGTCGTCATTTTGTACATATATTCGTAAACTTGGTGTTCACTGGCAAATTTTCGGGTGAAAAGTGTGAAGTTTGTGCCTTTACCTAAGAAAATATAGAAATTTCGCTTAATTTGAGGTATGGGACGAAAAACAGCAAAACGTGTAAAACAAATAATATTTTGTACATATATTCGTAAACTTGGGTGTCAATGAAAAATTTTTGGGTGACAAGTGTAAAGTTAGCGCCTTTTACGAAAAAATTATAGAAATTTCGCTAAATTTGAGGAAAAGGACGAAAAACACGAAAACGTGTAGAACAAATAATATTTATGTCATCATTTTGTACAAATATTTGTCAAATTGGTTGTCAATGGCATATTTTCGGGTAAAAAACTGTGAAGGTTTTGCCTATAAATAATTGGTTCCTTGTTACTCAAAATTAATATAATTCGTTCAATATAGACGCAAAATATCGCTTAATTTGAGGTTTGGGACGAAAAACACGAAAACGTGTAAAACAAATAATCATTCTGTCGTCGTTTTGTACATATATTCGTAAACTTGGTTGTCAATAGCATATTTTCTTGTAAAAAGTGTGAAGTTTGCGCCATTTACAAAGAAAATATGGAAATTTCGCTAAATTTGAAGTTTGCGACGAAATACACGAAAAAGTGTAGAACAAATAATATTTATGTCGTCATTTTGTACAAATATTCGTTAACTTGGTTGTCAATGGCAAATTTTCGGGTGAAAAGTGTGAAGTTTGCCTCCTTTTACTAAGAAATGTACTAACATATTTAGCAGGTTTTGAGATTTTATATCATAATCAACATAAATGCGTTTCTACTACACATTTGTCTTAATTCATTATAATTCGAGCAAATTTGGACAAATAATTGATTTCTGGTTACTCAAAATTAATATAATTCGTTCAATATTGACGCAAAATATAGAAATTTCGCTAAATTTGAGATTTATGACAAAAAACACGAAATTAAGTAGAACAAATAATATTTCTGTCGTCATTTTGTACATATATTCGTAAACTTTGTTGTCAATGGCATATTTTCGGGTGAAAAGTGTGACCTTTGCGCCTTTTACTATAAAAATATAGAAATTTCGCTAAATTTGAGGTGTAGGACAAAAAACATGAAAACGTGTAGAACTAATAATATTTCTGTCGTCATTTTGTACATATATTCGTAAACTTGGCTGTCAATGGCAAATTTTCGGGTGAAAAGTGTGAAGTTTGCGCCTTTCACGAAGAAAACATAGAAATTTCGCTTAATTTGAGGACAAGGACGAAAAACACGAAAACGTGTAGAACAAATAATATTTCTGTCGTCATTTCGTACATATATTCGTAAACTTGGTGTTTAATGGCAAATTTTCGGATGAAAAGTGTGAAGTTTGTGCCTTTCACTAAGAAAATATAGAAATTTCGCTTAATTTGAGAATTGGGACGAAAAACATGGAAACGTGTTGAACAAATAATATTTGCGGCGTCATTTGGTACATATATTCGTAAACTTGGTGTTCAATGACAAATTTTTCGGTAAAAAGTGTGAAGTTGGCGTCTTTTACTAAGAAAATATAGAAATTTCGCTAAATGTGAGGTTCGGGATGAAAAACATGAAAATGTGTAGAACTAATAATATTTCTCTCGTCATTTTGTACATATATTCGTAAACTTGGGTGTCAATGAAAAATTTTCGGGTAAAAAGTGTGAAGTTTGAGCCTTTTACAAATAAAATATAGAAATTTCGCTAAATTTGAAGTTTTGGACGAAAAACACGAGAACGTGTAGAACAAATAATACTTCTGTCGTTATTTTTTACATATATTCGTAAATTTTGTTGTCAATGGCATATTTTCGGGTGATAAGTGTGAAGTTTGCGCTTTTTGCGGAGAAAATATAGAAATTTCGCTAAATTTAAGGCTAAGGACGAAAAACACGAAAACGTGTAGAACAAATAATATTTCAGTCGTCATTTTCTACATATATTCGTAAACTTGACTGTCAATGGCAAATTTTCGGATGGAAAGTGTGAAGTTTGCGCCTTTTACTAAGAAATGTACTAACATATTTAGCAGATTTAAGATTTTATATCACAATTAACGTTAATGCGTTTCTACAACACTTTTGTCGTAATTTATTATAATTCGAGCATATTTGTACTAAAAATTGGTTTTTTGTTAGTCAAAATTAATATAATTTGTTCAATGTTAATGCAAAATATAGAAATTTCGCTAAATTTGAAGTAAAGGACGAAAAACGCGAGAACGTGTAGAACAAATAATATTTCTGTCGTCATTTTGTACATATATTCGTAAACTTGGTGTTCACTGGCAAATTTTCGGGTGAAAAGTGTGAAGTTTGTGCCTTTACCTAAGAAAATATAGAAATTTCGCTTAATTTGAGGTATGGGACGAAAAACAGGAAAACGTGTAAAACAAATAATATTTCTGTCGTCATTTTGTACATATATTCGTAAACTTGGGTGTCAATGCAAATTTTTGGGTGACAAGTGTGAAGTTAGCGCCTTTTACGAAGAAATTATAGAAATTTTGCTAAATTTGAGGAAAAGGACAAAAAACACGAAAACGTGTAGAACAAATAATATTTATGTCATCATTTTGTACAAATATTTGTCAAATTGGTTGTCAATGGCATATTTTCGGGTAAAAACTGTGAAGGTTTTGCGCCTTTTACAAAAAAAATATAGAAATTTCGCCAAATTTGTGGTTCGGTACGAAAAACTAGAAAACGTGTAGAACAAATAATATTTCAGCCGTCATTTTGTACATAATATCGTAAACATGATTGTCAATGGCAAATTTTTGGGTGAAAAGTCTGAAGTTTGCGTCTTTTTCTATAAAAATATAGAAATTTCGCTAAATTAGAGGTTAAGGACGAAAAACACGAAAACGTGTAGAACAAATAATATTTATGTCGTCATTTTGTACATATTTTCGTAAACTTGGTTGTCAATGGCATATTTTTGGGTAAAAACTGTGAAGTTTGTGCCTTTTACAAAAAAAATATAGAAATTTCGCCAAATTTGAGGTTCGGGACGAAAAACACGCAAACGTGTAGATCAAATAATATTTCAGTCGTCATTTTGTACATATATTTGTAAACGTGATTGTCAATGGCACATTTTCGGGTGAAAAGTGTGAAGTTTGCGCTTTTTGCGAAGTTAATATAGAAATTTCGCTAAATTTAAGGCTAAGGACGAAAATCACGATAACGTGTAGAACAAATAATATTTATGTCGCCATTTTGTTTATATATTTGTAAACTTGGTGTTTACAGGCTTATTTTCGGGTGAAAAGTATCAAGTTGGCACCTTTTACAAAGAAAATATAGAAATTACGCTAAATTTGAGGTTTAGGCCGAAGAACACGAAAACGTGTAGAATAATATTTCTGTCGTCATTTTGTACATATATTCGTAAACTTGGTGTTCAATGGCCAATTTTTGGGTGAAAAGTGTGAAGTTTGCGCCTTTTACTAAGAAATGTACTATCATATTTAGCAGGTTTTGAGATTTTATATCACTATAAGCATAAATGCGTTTCTACTAAACATTTGTCTTAATTCATTATAATTCGAGAAAATTTGTACAAATAATTGGTTTCTTGTTAGTCAAAATTAATATAATTAGTTCAATATTGACGCAAAATATTGCTTAATTTGAGGTTTGGGACGAAAAACACGAAAACGTGTAAAACAAATAATATTTCTGTCGTCGTTTTGTACATATATTCGTAAACTTGGTTGTCAATGGCATATTTTCGGGTAAAAACTGCGAAGTTTGCGCCTTTTACAAAAAAAATATAGAAATTTCGCCAAATTTGAGGTTTGGGACGAAAAACACGAAAACGTGTAGAACAAATAATATTTCAGTCGTCATTTTGTACATATATTCGTAAACTTGACTGTCAATGGCAAAATTTTTGGATGAAAAGTGTGAAGTTTGCGACTTTTACTAAGAAATGTTTGACTTTTACTAAGAAATGTTTGACTTTTACTAAGAAAAACATATTTAGCAGATTGAGGATTTTATATCACAATTAACGTTAATGCGTTTCTACCACACTTTTGTCGTAATTTATTATAAATCGAGCATATTTGTACTAAAAATTGGTTCTTTGTTAGTCAAAATTAATATAATTTGTTCAATGTTGATACAACATATAGAAATTTCGCTAAATTTGAAGTAAAGGACGAAAAACGCGAGAACGTGTAAATAATATTTATGTCATCATTTTGTACAAATATTTGTCAAAATGGTTGTCAATGGCATATTTTCGGGTAAAAACTGTATAGGTTTTGCGCCTTTTACAAAAAAAAATATAGAAATTTCGCCAAATTTTGTAGTTCGGTACGAAAAAACTAGAAAACGTGTAGAACAAATAATATTTCAGTCGTCATTTTGTACATAATATCGTAAACATGATTGTCAATGGCAAATTTTTGGGTGAAAAGTGTGAAAGTTTGTGCCTTTTAAAAAAAAAATATAGAAATTTCGCCAAATTTGAGGTTCGGGACGAAAAACACGCAAACGTGTAGATCAAATAATATTTCTGTCGTCATTTTGTACATATATTCGTAAACTTGGTGTTCACTGGCAAATTTCGGGTAAAAAAGTGTGAAGTTTGTGCCTTTAACTAAGAAAATATAGAAATTTCGCTTAATTTGAGGTATGGGACGAAAAACATGAAAACGTGTAAAACAAATAATATTTCTGTCGTCATTTTGTACATATATTCGTAAACTTGGGTGTCAATGAAAATTTTTGGGTGACAAGTGTGAAGTTAGCGCCTTTTACGAAGAAATTATAGAAATTTCGCTAAATTTGAGGTTTAGGACGAAAAACACGAAAACGTGTTGAACAAATAAAATTTTTGTTGTCACTTTGTACATAAATTCATAAACTTGGTTGTCAATGGAAAAATTTTCGGATGAAATGTGTGAAGTTTGCGTGTTTTACAAAGACAATATAGAAAATTTCGCAAAATTTGAAGTTTAGGACGAAAAAACATGAAAAAGTGTAGAACTTATAATATTTCTGTCATCATTTTGTACATATATCGTAAACTTGGGCTTTCAATGGCAAATTTTTGGGTGAAAAGTGTAAAGTTAGCGCCTTTTACGAAGAAAATATGGAAATTTCGCTAAATTAGAGGTTAAGGACGACAAAAACACGAGAACGTGTAGAACAAATAATATTTCTGTCGTCATTTTGTACATATATTCGTAAACTTGGCTGTCAATGGCATATTTTCGGGTAAAAAGTGTGAAGTTTGCGCCTTTTACAAAAAAAAATATAGAAATTTCGCCAAATTTGAGGTTCGGGACGAAAAACACGCAAACGTGTAGAACAAATAATATTTCAGTCGTCATTTTGTACATATATTCGTCAACTTGATTGTCAATGGCAAATTTTCGGGTGAAAAGTGTGAAGTTTGCACCTTTTACTAAGAAATGTACTAACATATTTAGCAGATTTGAGATTTCATATCACAATTAACGTAAATGCGTTTCTAAAACACTTTTGTCGTAAATAATTATAATTCGAGCATATTTGTACTAAAAATTGGTTTTTTGTTAGTCAAAATTAATATAATTTGTTCAATGTTGATGCAAAATATAGAAATTTCGCTAAATTTGAAGAAAACGATGAAAAACGCGAGAACGTGTAGATTAAATAATATTTCTGTCGTCATTTTGTACATATATTCGTAAACTTGTTGTTCACTGGCCAATTTTCGGGTGAAAAGTGTGAAGTTTGTGCCTTTAACTAAAAAAATA